>JANPWX010020047.1:177485-211061 GCA_024734555.1 Trochalopteron elliotii
CCCCCTGAATGGCAGACCTTTCCCAGTAGCATTTCTGAAGGAGATACACCTCCCATTGTCTTTTTGTGGGCTAGCTATTAAAAAACTACTAGCACATCCTCACAACTCACAACTCTTTCATTCACCACTTCTCTGTCTCACAGTATTCAAGCAGGAAGCTTGCTGTCTCCTGATGCCACATTGCAGCAGAACATCATCACGTGATTATTTTTTCCATACAGTGAATTTTGGGTGAGTTTACGAGTGTCTTCCAGCTGGCACCATTAATCATATGTGCTCTCAGGCCCGGGTCATATGCTTTAAGTAAGGAATAACTGTATACAGGTTCCTGCATGCTGTACGACATTGCATACTCAGTGGCAGCCTGCACAAGTCCTTCTTGAGGACCACTCATTTTGATACTTATTTTTATCTCTGTTTGATGCCAACCAATCTGAAGCTGTGAGATGACTTTTTCAGATGAACACTTACATCTCTAGTTGGATTTGCTAGAAGGTGCCTAAGGAAATGTCATGGCCATCACTTTGTCCAGCAGTGAAGTCTGAGTAAGGCAATTGTACACACGGGTGTCTATATAATCTGAGTTGAAAAGTTACGCTTTCTTTCATCTGGCATATTGAGAAAGACACATTCTACACTGGGTATCACCTAGGAGGGATCATCTTATATTGTCTCAATATAGAAATTCAAAGTCAGGCATCACTCCAAAAAGGCTCCAATTTGTAGAAATTTGAAAAGGATGGTTTTCAGAGCTCTGTCCTGAAGTATGGCTAACCCTAAACTCCCTTCCCACTCCTAATTTCTGTGTTGCATGACCTAGGAGACAGCATTTTGAAGACTCAATGACTCTTCATAGAGAAGATGAAGAAAAGCTTAGAAGATGTTTAGGGACCAAATGAATCTGAATGTCAGTGCTGAACAAAAGTGTTCTGTGCTGCTGCTGTGTTTCCCAGCAAGGATGATCTGGCAGCCCAGAGACCAGCAGAAATCCTGACAGCACAAATTCTGGGACAACTGAGAAAGTACTAAGGCATAATTAAAAGTTAGGAAAGAAGTCTGGAGTTTTGCAGCCTGAGACACTACCACCCTTGAAGGCTGACCCTGCCAAAACGTCCAGCTGATGGCCCACTATCAAACGTGCCTGGGCAAGAGCAAGCTCTAAAATACATTTCAGTTAATTATTAACACATACATCACTACTGACTTTAGCTTGAGAACTAATAAAGTGTTAGATTTTTTTTCCTCAAAAAAAGATTTCAACCAAGGAAAGAAAGGCTAAAATAATTAACTGTTTTTAATCAATAGACAGATTAACAAGAGTGAGATTGAAGCAGCAGTGGGCTGGAGGAAGAGGAAGCTGCCCAGTGTGGAAGCGTGTGCTTCCCAGTGCATAGTTTATTATCCAGCCTAGATAAGGGTATGGATATCTCATGCTATAAAATTCTTTCCAGGCCGACATAAGCTGAAAAAGGAAAAACATCTCCTGACGTAGAAATAAACAGTTTCATATTCTGTTTCAATCATAACTTGGCTCCCGTAAGTGACGTCTTCTTTCATTTCCACCTAACTTCAAGAAACCATCCTCATCCCCAGGGAAAGCCCATTAGCTTTAATGGAGTTCAAATACAAATGAACTTGGCTCAGCATGTGGCATTTTCTCAGCAAAAGTGGGAGTTGCAGCAGAGCCCCTTAGAGCTTCTCTAGGCGAGAAATGAACACTTTCCCTCCACCGTGCTGCAGCTTGATGGCAAGGCAGCTTGACACAACAGAGAAACAGGATAAGGCTTTTGTGGGAGGCAAGGTCCCTAGCTAAAAAAAACCAGCCCCTTCCTTCACATCCTGATTCTAGTCTCTCTTCATTTACTGTGTTCAAAAAGCTTAAAACTCCAGAGCTTCCAGAATCTGTGTATAGAAACCAATATATATATTTTTTAAAATAAAATAAAATAGTTTCAGGAGCAGTAACAGTAACAAAGCGTTATTTTATCTGATTGAGGCTTGTACTGTACCTGAAATATTCATAATATGCTGCTTCTCTGTGGAATCTTAGGTGTTCCTCAATAATATTGCCATAATTGTCTCAGCAGAGGTTGCCAATATTAACGTATTTTTTTTATGCAGCTACCTCTCTTTCCTGAAATGTAAAAGCGTACATTATTTTTGAGACTGCCACTCCTTTGTCATTTTTTTCTTTTTCAAACTGAGTAACACGTATAAAAATGCACTCACAGTGCATATAGATGCATGTATTTTGTAGACCTTATTTATTTTGAACACTTGAATATTTTAAAATAAATAAATAAAAAAAAGGTTGTATTGAATGCTTCCTTGTTTATGTTGAAACAGTTGTGTTGTTTCTAATACTACTGAGAAATACTCAATTCCACAAGGGCTGTGTGTGAAGCAGGTAAGCACTTTATTATGAACAAACAAATACATTTTCATTTGCTTCCCTGCATGAACTGTAAATAATTATGTACCTCTACAATTTTGTATTTAAAATATTTCACTACCTTCTTCACAGGTTCTATTAAAAATTAGCCAAATCCTTAACTGTTTTCCAAACTCTCTATTTTTAAGTGTAGGATCACCTCAAATATATTTTGAGGGTTTGGAGGTTTTTTATAATTATGTAAATGGCAATAGCCTTTATCAGTAAGTTAAAGAAAGCCCTTTTAAAATGCATAAAATATTCAGTAAATGTCTAAAGCCTTCAAAAATCATCACTGGTATCTGTTGAGAACCTATACTAGCATTATTCATTTTAAAAAAGGTAGGAAAAACATTCATGAATGGAGCAATAGCCAGCCAAGAAAAACACAACGTTATATTTCTGCAGCTTTTATCTCTTGTTCAAGGTAATTTGTTTATCCAGGGTGTGTTTAAAGAAAAAAACAAACCCACCATTTTTTTCTAGCTATCCAGCAGTTTACACAAATGTGTAGTCTCTTGGCAGAATAATGGTTAAATTATAGTCCAGCTTCCCAGAATAAAGGCTATTTTTTTTTCATTGCTTGCACCACTAAGTAATCATTTTGATTGACTTTAAATTAAACTTTAAAGGGAATATGACTCAGGACACTTGTTGAAGTTTCAACAACCTACTCCAAATTCAGTAGCATATTGATACCAGTGCCTCTATCTTCAATAATTATATTTCAGTAAGAGTCTGTGGAGGTTTAGAGAGATGATCCAGGTGTAGTAGCCCTCTTTCCAATGCTAATGTAAGAGTTTATACCTCCTACAACTTATTTTTTGTGTGGAAGGATATTACTGAGCTACATGACACTGATTTTAAAAAGTATGCCAGATTCATATTTTAGTATTCTAATACATCCATTGATCTTCATTAATATCTGAAAATTGCATGAAGAAGTCACGTTTCCGTAACTAATGACATTAAGTACACCTCACTGAACTGAAACAGAATGACTGCTTACTGGATTATACTTTGAGACCTCCAAATAAAAGTCCACTGTAGCCATAGTCACTATGACACTGGGAGTCTGTGTCCACTTGAAAGAAACTATAACATATTTAACAGATATGCTAAGAAATGAAGGATGGAGTGGTTCCCTATAAGCTGTTGTACCTGGGCTCCCGAAGAACAGTGCCACTGTCACACACTGCAACTTTCAGGTTTTCTTGATGGAGTTGGATGTTTGTCCATCATATTAAACAAATAATTCTGTAGAAAACAGTATTTTGAGAAGCAGCAACTACAAGAGAAGCATTAGTATTCTGAAGGGCAAAGCTTATTGATTAAACATACTACCCAATTCAACCAGAATAGCTGTGTCAATCAGATCAAATGTGTTTTTGTTCAGTTTTCTCAATAAAGAATGAAGTTTTATCCCCTCAGCAAAGATATTAATGCTTTGTGTTAGAGAACTCAGGAGCTGAGGAGGATTATGTTTTTCCTGGAAGATGGATCATTTGTAAATGCAAACTCTTTGCAGTCCATGGTGAAAGGACAAACGTGTGCTTGCTGGAAGGATTAAGAAAGGTTAAGTTCATTCAGAGTATCGTTACAACACCAAAGCTCATTGCCAATGAAGCATTTAGGCTTTGAATTCCTATTTGGGTTCCTGTTATTGATTTCAGTGGATAGTTGGAAGTCTAAACACATGCTGCTGAATCTAGGTGCAGCGTGCACTGCCTCAGACCTGAGCATGGTCAGTACCAAACGCTCTCAAATTAGAGCAGTAACTTTCCAGCCGACCTGCAGATGGTTTGTAAGGAGACTGAAGAAAAAGGTCTTCTGGGCAGGTGATCAAATATGCCAGGAGAAGAGGACAGGGCTGAATTGCACATATAGGAGACAGGGAAATCAGATGAAGAAACCTGTCTTTGGCCAGGCAGAATCAGAGACTGAAAATAAGTAAGATTTTGTCAGGAGGATTTGAAAGCCACAAGAGGATGAGACAGAGCAGGGTGGAATTCTGTAATTTATATATAAATATGTAATACACCAAGGTGCTTTTTGTTCCAGAGTCTTTATTAGGCTGCACAGTAAACTGCAAATGGAAAAAATGGTCTGGCTGAATGCCTATGTGTCCCCATCAGTGCTTGCTTGCCTCCTGCATTGTTCACCGCTAATTTCTTCCACAGAGAGGCTACTTGATTTAAAAACATTGTTATTCTCCCTGAGTGTTAAAATAAAAGGGATGAGGGGAGGAAAGGGATGTTGGCAGAGACTAAGAACAAGAACCGATCACTATCAGGAGTATGCTGTGCATCTGGACACTGTCAGTGAGCTCTCTTAGTACTGTGGAGAAAATGCCTGGGAAATGCAATTTCAAGAACATGGTGGCTTAATGGAAATGTAAAGCCACCCCCTGTGGCCTCTGCAGACAAGCCCCCTGGAACGAGATGAAATAGTCTGAAGCACTTTATTTTTGCTTTGTCTTATCTTCCTGTCTGTGTGACCAACAACCTCTCAACTCTTCCAGCAGTGTCCTCCTAGCTAGAAAATTAAAAGCTCTACCTGGTCGTTGGTTACAGTCTGGAATAATGAAACCTCAGCAATCCAATTTTTCTCATACCAGTATAAATTAGAATTAATTCCACTGAGGTCAATGAGACAAATATAAAACCAGTGCAAGTGAAGAATCAGGTTTTAGATTTCAGCTTTAAGTCAAACAAAAAGATGAAGTTGCCTAATAAGGGTTTCTTTCTTCATTTAAAATAGTAACCATTTCCTGTTGGATTTTTTCCCCTTCAGTGTGAATTTATCTGTAGCATTTCTTCACTGCTAGAGCCTGGATATTTCAATGTGAAAAACAGCATCCCATTAAATAAAGATGGAAAAATGCATCAATGCTCTGGGAATTACAGGCAATGGGTTTATTAACTAATGTCCCCCAAGCAATCTCAATTTTCTCATATTGTATGAGATAGCAAGAGGATTAAGCTGTTGCTGTACTGAAAAAAATATCAACACTAAATATATTCTAGAAATCACTAAGTATAAAATGCAGTTGATGTCAGAATGACAAGAAATCCCAACAATACTAATAGGGCATCTGACCTATGAAACAAATAATTTTCAATGATGGAAAATACTAGGGCTGTTTAAAGAACTGTGCAATGATATTGTTCACTTAATCTGTTGTAGCAGCCTTAGAGAGCCTCATGAAGACCATTATTAAAAGAAAGATTATTTAACCTTTCATCAGCCTTCTTGGAGATGTGCTGTCTCCAGCTACAGTCACACACACACTCTACCATGGCTAGGCAGGAAAAATTTGTCTTACTGGTACCCCCAGTTCCATCTCCATCCCCCTATTCTCCCATGCTAATTCTATCAGCTCCAGTACCACGGCTGCATACAAAACCAGAAGAGGGGATCAAGAATATCTCCTGTCTTCCTGAAAATTTCTTAGGGACTAAAACAGAAAACAGAAAGTTGCTGGTGGTAGATGGGTAACCTTTCCTTCTCACTTGAGGATGGTCTGCAAGCATGCCTATGGGGTGACCCTGAGCCCTTCAAAAATACAAAATCTAACTACCAGCCAAAGCTATAAAGCTGTCTTGATGGCTTCAATAAAAATTTAAGGCGCACAGATCTGCAAAGCTGTCTGGCATAGACAGCATGAGGTATAGCAGAGTCATGACTCATGTTCTTTAAACTCTGTACAGCATTGTCCACCATATGTTCATGTGAGGTAATAAACTGACAGGCAAGGAAATTTTCAGGAGAGATGATGAGTCAAGGAAGGCAAATGTGGAATACAGGAGGTTGAATTTAGGCTTTGTCCCTTGGGCTGGGTTTTCAAGCACTTGCCTCAGAGTTAAGTTTCATAGTGCTAAAGCATTCAAGCACAAAATGCAGTACTGATATGAATGCTGGCATCTGAATAGGTCTCACTGTCTAAATGGATCCTGAGAAGCTGTGGACAAGAAAGCTTTGGGTTTTCCTGGAATATGAACAGTGATGTGATTTCTATGTCAAGAGTGAAGAAAGAAGCCCAAAGTATTATAGATTCAATAAGTGTAAGATCTCTTCAGTGGAAATACTAGATAGTAGGATTTTTTCACCCGTAAAAGGACTAAATAACTCCAACCCATCTGCTATACCTTCTTCCAGAAACTTGAGGACCAGAGCCAAGAATTCCTCCCTGGCATGGAGCAGGGAGAAAAAGGGAGTGTGTGTGCGGGCAATGAATCTTGCAAGGCCCTGCATGAGGAAACTACCTTAGTTTTCTTTAAGAGTGCATACTGCTTGTCACATAAATCAAGATAATTCCTTCAACTAAGGAGTACCAACTCACTGTCTCAAGATGCGCTCTGACAGTCTGGTTCACTGTGTAAATCTAAATGTAAGGACTTAGTAAACAGTAAAGTCTGTTGAAGTCAGTGATTTATTTTTCGATTGGCCTTAACAAGCTGCTAATGCTATTCAGCACAGACAAACATCTCACACCTACCTAAACTCCACTACAGCATTTATTATCTCAGACACTCCTTCCTGGCTGTTCTGAACCTCTGCAGTGTGCTCTGCATTGTTAAGTAACTTTCAAGCTGTTCTATTTTCACCTATGCTAGATTTTTCAACTGCACAACTTGCCTTGTGTTAGTGCATATTTGCCTGACCCTCAGTAAATTCAAGTCCCCTCATTAAAATCTGTATTTGTGCTCCCATACCCGTCTCTTGTAATGCTTCCTCTTCCAGCTAGCTCAGCTTGAAAAACCCCTCTATGAGCATGCTTCAGGGTGTCTTTATGTTTTAGGGAAGAAGACTTGGATTTTCTAGGCTTGCTGATATTGAAGAAAAGGAAATTTGTGTTCATCTCTAGAAACCAAGCTCTTTCTGGAGCATATGGTGGGGTCAATAGCACTGCTAGGATATGGGGATGAAAACAAAATGGTCCTTCCAAAAGCCAAGGGAAGCTGATAATCTTACCAAGCACTCTGTGGCAACCACTCTTACACAATGCTGGATGCTAAGAGGGACAAGTATCTCATTAGTGCTTTTCTCTGATAGTAAAATCACATGACATTTACATAGAGATTTCCCAGGAACACAAATTCGTGGGACACTTGAGGCAGAAACCCAAGATGGTACATACAAAAATACATGAAGAAGCAGAAACTTTTTTCTGCAGCCACACAGAAATAGTACAAACACAAGATCGGTTCTGTCAAAAGAAAAACTGTTTTCCTGTTCATTGTCACAAGCCTTTCCATCCTCACTTATCCCATTCTTTTATCCCTACTCTCTTTTTAAAACAACAGCTGACCATACACAAGGGAGGAAGAAAACAACAGACCTGAAGTGTCCCAATATACCTTTAAGATGACATCTATAATGTTGCCATAGCCCCAAAAATAACAAAACCATCCCACAATCAATGCAAAAACCATTCTGAGGTGCATTTTTGAACAATAGATTGAATTCTTAGTAACAAACAGCAAAGTATGCAAAAGAGCAGAAAATAGGTTTAAAACAATCGTAGTTTACACATTGAAAAATGGATCCAAAAGAGAGTCTCTTTGGGCTGCAGCTGTGTTAAAAATTGGCTTGATGAAAAAGAATTGTGGTCTGATAGAGAGCTGTGGGGAATTGCTCCCACATATCAGAGAACTGTTGGTATTCTGCAGCTCAGCATAATAATCACCACACATCCATCCATTAGATATTGGAGTGACAGCTGGGTATCAACAGGCCAAAGAGCAATGCAGCTTTTACCGGAGGAGCCAACCACTCAGCTTACCATGCACACAGCAGAGCCATACACAGCATCAAATGGCAATGTCAACATCAATTATCTACTAATTATTGTCTATGCATTATTGTTAATAGGCCTGGCCTTGGCATTTGCACGGATTCTGCCTGCAAAAAGTGATGCAGTTCCCAGGGTGAAGTGCTTCTGGGCTCCATTCAGGATGAATATCCATTATCCTCTTGTCGTTTTTTAGTAGTGATGAGAGGTATTTACAGGAACAATGGGACTGACAGGAGACAATATCCTTCTTAAGGAGACATTAGTCTGCTTTTCACTGTACAAAAAAAACCCCACAGGTTTAAGGGCAAGTATAAGAAGCCTGAGCCAGATGGTATTCCAGCAGTAGCTCAGCATCAAAGTATTTGCACTGTGCCTAGAAAGAGTCAGACTTAAGATGGTTTTGGTAGATGAGGCTGGTAACATCAATCACCCTTCAGATGTCTGTTGTATTCATCGCTCATTGACAGAGACCTTGGGCCTGTGCTAAGATATGGTGAGTGACTTATCCACTTCTTGCAATCTCCAAAGCTTGGGATAAGAATTTTTTTTATCTCAGACTTGAGAGTTTCCAGTATAGACAGTCTTAAGAAGGTAGAAATATCCTTGCTGTCAGTAAGCACTATTACTTTATTAGACTAGATTCATATGCATTTCAAATGAAACATGAAATCTGATAGCAAAAAATAAAATTAAATTATTATCTTTCTAGTTGAAATAGCTGATAATTTGGTCTTGTTGCATCCTAATAGGATATCATCAGACCTGCAATTATAACAGTGTAAACTAAGTAGTTCTAATAACTATCTTTTCACCCAGCCATTCTTACTGAAGGAAACTAAGACAAGCACAGCATATTACAGCACTTTTTCAGACCACTAGACCATCCTAATCTAATTTATGATGGCAACCTTTAATTTTAACTAAGTCAGTTCACTCTCTGAAACCATGCAGAAAAGATACTTTTCTGGCAATGCAAAATTATAAAGTATTGGAAACAATACAAATCTGAACTTGTAAGTAAGAGAGGAGCAGTGTTCGAATAAAGGTAGCCACAATGGAAATATTGTGTGTAGCTGCCACAGGAAAAAGAAACTCACTTTAGAGAGAAAAAGGGCATTGGGTAAGATCCAGCAAGCGATTGAACTCAGCAGGGGATCTTTGTCTTGGTTTCAGCAGGCTTTGGCTTGGAGCCATTGTTCAGAGAATCAATTTGGTTCTTTGACTCTTGAGACTGAATTGAACAAGTAATACTTACTTTGATAATCTGGAAATCCTGCTTGACTGACTCGAGGATGTTTAGAACAGGTGCAGCCCACCTCTAATGTTGGCTTCGCTGTTCTTTATGGAGTTGGGATCCCCAAGAACTCCTCACTCCTTCTGCTACTCCCTGCTCTCTGAGAAGCACGATGCATGGAGGGGTAAGGTACCTGATGCTGCTTCTTCCAGAGACTCTCTGGAGCTAATACTTATTTCAATATTCCTAACTTTCAGATTTTAATTAAATCAAATGTCAGTGGAATCATATTATTATCGGCTGGTTAGATTTTAATGATGTTTTAAACTGATCATTCACTTTAATGAAATAATTATATAATGAAGGGATGTGTGGTACTATTCATCTGAATTAAAAACATGATCACTTATTGTGCTGTCATTTGTTGCTGATGAGGGAGAATATCAAGCAGCTTTCTCAGTCTGCAGATAAATGAGGCAAAATTCTCCCTGTTTGTGTTTACTGATATACACTCTCCCTTACAGACCATGTTTTACTTACCATGACTATTTTCCTTCATCTTACACCCAAAACTCATGCAGTCTGTTTTGTTTCTGGCTGAAGTTGCCAAGTTAGCATTGTCAGGGCAGATGACCATTGCCTGACTGCTTGAAGCAATGCAAGCAGAGTACAGAAAGCTTACTCAGTTACAAGGAATGAAACATTAAAGCTTTCTGTTGCAGGCAGTCAACAAAAATTAATTTCAAGAAGCTTTGTGAATTAGGAGAGTTGGTTAGGATAAAAAGCTGTTTAAAGGAAGTGGGCATATAATGCTGAGATGAAAGGACAAGTCAGCAGGAAAAGAAGAGGAGATGGCAGCAGTGTTTTACCTGGTGGCACTTTTCCAAGGGCCTCTGTACTTCATTTGGGCTTCCATCCTTCTTTTCTATAATTACTGTGTACGCAGTGAAGTAATTAGAAAGATGATTGGTGCTCTGGTGAGGCTTCATAAGGTATTCAGCTCCTGCAATAGTACTGTCTCTCTCAGAGGGGATGCACTCTCCAGAGAAATCATGTGGAAACCACCTGAGGGGCACCCCAAGGAAAATTTCTGCCTGTCCTGGCAGGCACACACAGTATGTATCACACTTTTTAGATTTTCATCTCTAACAAAGAAACAGTTATCAAAAAATAGACAGTTTTGCAGTCTGGGTACACATGGAAAGCATTGTTGCCTCATTTCACCTGAATGTGGTTAGCCTCTCTGTATGAGTGTCACAGGGATGTACATGAAGGATCAGATTTCTACTTGACACCAAGCAGAAGTATTCTCAGTCTAGTCTTATTACAACACTGTATGCAAAGATTACTTTCCAGAGCAAAGCAGAAAAAGTTGTCTCCTCTAGTGTGCTTGGTCTCACAACTGATTATCACTCCATCAGTGCTGAGACCAAGAAATTCTCTCTACTCCCTCTTGAGGTCACACCTTCCTTGCCCTTTGTACTCCATCACACTCACCTGCAGCCAGTCATCCTCAGCCCCAGGCAGCTTTGGTTAGGTCAGCTTTTAGTCAGTATTGTCCCAACCCCTGCTGTTTTTACTTCAGAAAGGGACTTGTTTGGCCTGAAAGAGCAACCATTTGGCCTCTGGATCTAAGATCTCCATTGCCGCCTCTACATACAGCACCCCACATTAGCCCCAAATGAGGCAAATGAAACTGCAGCTCCTACACTTTAAACATCAGCAGACCCACTGTCTGTCCTTACTGGTGTTGAGGGTGCATCATCCACCCAAATGAAGGAGCTCTCAAGACAACTTACTGTTAGGTTTAGCATGGCTTCATACATCAACCGGAAGTCATTTATCTATTTATATGCCATGATTTATCAATATGTATGGGCTACAACCATTAATCTAAAAGGGATCTCCTGAGTCATCAAACCTAATTTCTTTCTATTTCAAGAATCTCAGTCAGCTGAACCATAAATTTATCAAAAGACATCTTTCCTCTAATCAAATTATGTGGAAGAACAGGGAAGAAATTGTAATTTTAAAACCTTATTCACACTCATCAGCTGATGTTTGTCTGTTAGGAAATCCACCTCAAATCTTAATTATCTTTCAAAACTAATATCCTCCAACTTTTTGCCGTTTTACCAGGCTGTGTTTCAGCCAAGGTGGGGATGAGTGGGCTGTAGTCCACAGTCCAGAACATACCTGTATTAGCACTGCCCAGTACGTTACAGCAGTTACATATAACCTTGCTTCAGATAACTGAGAGGAGATGCCTTTCTGTGTTCTTCATCCATATCCACTATTTTCAGGGTTTGTTTCAGGATTCACTGAAAGAATTCCTTATCATCATGCCTATTTTCAACCTGAGCTGCCATCACTGCATTATCAGTTTTCATTTGCAGGAAGCTGAAGCATTTTCCATTCTCTGGAAATGTTTGAGGTTTTGCATTGAGATTTTCCACAGTCTGTTAAGCATTTTTTTTTTCCTAAAATCTTTACCTAGTAGTTTGACATGTGGGTAAGCTAAAATGAAAACTTTCTCAAGAGGCTTTTTTTCACAGTGGTAAATTCTAGGTTCCCTATTTTTTATAACCCATCACAATGTTTTTTGCAATATTGGCAAAGGTCTTGTGAAAAGACATGAGCCCTGTGTGTATATGCTGTGAGTATCTGGGGAGTTGGTGCAATTTGTGCGTTTTTGCATTTTTTTTCTAATGGTGGAAAGTCTTTCTTTACTGATCATGAATGATGTGCAACTTTTACTGTCCCAGCTCTCACATTTCTGATCTCATTTTCAGAAGAACTCCATTACTTTTTTCGCCATTTGTAAATACATCTATTCCTCCTCCCAGCTGTAGTACATGCTAGGATATAGGTAGGAAGAAAGCATTTTGGTTCTGCTGTGGAGCTGTTGGCAATGGCCCCTTAAGGACCATTCTTGTATTTTTAGAAGTGTCTCCAAGTGTTGAGTTTGGAAGGAAGAACCAAAAGCTTTTCTGGATGCTGGAAAGAAGCAGAGACCCAAGTGCAATGTCAAAGCATGGGTGAATCAGGATATGGCAGAGAGAAGTAGAGGAACTTGCAAAAGTTTCCTAGAAGGGTGAAGAAAAGTGGATAAGCAATAAAGCAGGAGGAGGCCATTTTCCAGAAAGCCAAGAGTAGCCCTTGTAAGTGTATTTTGAATGTACATATTTTGTGGTTCCAGGTGCATATAACCATCAAACTCTTGGAGTAGAGGATAGTAAGTGCCAAGAATTCACACTATCTTTATTTCAACTTCTTATTTGACAGTCATTTACTGTCTGCTTCTCATTTGTTCTTTCTCCCACATGTTTCCAGCAATGGTGTGAAAGGAAGAACATGATCAGCCTAAGACATTTTTATGAACTGACTTGTTCAGACATTTTCCTTTGGCTAACCAACAAGAAATACTTGCAAATCCATCTGGTAAGAATCTGCAGCTGAACTGCATGACACCTGGGTGGGAATCTTAGAGGCTTAATAAAGTACTTTGCAGTTACATAAATTTCAAGGAGTCCTAACATCAGTCAAAGAAGTCAATAAAATTAAATCCTATTCTTTCTCTTTCAGTTCCTGATGACCGGAACTGGTGAGTAGCTAGACAGATAATCCAAACATCTTTCTGACACCCTTTTGACTGAGCAGCATTTTTGTTAATTCAGCAAGTTTATGCCCTTAGATTTGGGAAAAGGAGAAAGAGAGGAAAAAAGCATGACTTTAGTGGTTCAGTAAGAACCAGTGATAGAACTGGTATGACACATTTCTGTCCTTAGCTGAGCATTATGAAGTTCCACTCACCTCAATCTGTATTCCGGAGTTAGCCTAAAATGGCTTCTTGATGGGGGCTTTCCCTCTTTTAAAGGCTGTAGTATTCTTCTTCTTCCTAATGCCCTACATTTGGTTGCATGAAGAGAAGAGCTCATCATGTGGACTACTGGATACTATTTCCCATGTGGCACAAAAAAATTAATGGTTTGAAGGTACTAGAGGGCTTTCCCCTGCTTGATTAATCTTTTGAGTCATCCCACAAGTTAGTTCTTAAGCAATTAAATGTCATTGTGCATCATCCCTGGGAGATAATTCACAGCTGATCTGGACAGAGGAGCAAAGGAGAAAGATCAAGAGTCATCTGTCTGTATCAAAATCATATCTTAACAACTTCCTTGTGTTTGAATTCATAGCAAATTTCAACTATAATTCATCTGATACACCTCCATTATACTTTTGTCTCCTATTGTTGTTGGAGAAGATGATTAATGAATCTCAGCTTATTATGTAAAAGTGAATAAAGCATTTGTTTCCTGATTTGTGTAAGGACCAAGGCAGCTATCATAACTTGCCACAAACCATATGGTTGTCAAGTGCATTTCTATCTTGTACATTTTTCATTTTTAATGAAATCCAAATCAACTGTTTGTCAAATGTTCTTTCTCATTTGACACAGGCCTACAGTCCTAGTGCAATTTCCTTTTTATAAGCAGACTCAAAATCCCCACTCACTCTTTCTCCTTGCAGATAAATAGGTTGTTTGTTTCTAGTCCTCCTAGTATTGTCACATTAATCTATGTGAATAAGTAAGACTCAAAACTCCTGTGCATTTCATGACTCCTGACTAGTTCTAGCCAGGTTGCTATCAAGTTTATTAGCTGCCTCAGGTTAAGCAAGACCTTACTTTCTGTCTCTGTCCCATTTTCCACATTATTTTGAAGGACTTTTCCCTAAGTGCTTGTGATGCTTATTCCAGGATTACTTTATATTTCAAGCAATCCTCCTGACTGTGACTAATTTTGTCACAGTAGAAGCATTTACCTCAATTTCTTATTTCTGCTTTTTCTGAGTGCCAGCTTCCTGGTTTTAACCAATTTTAACACCTCTTTCTAGCCACCTCAGGCACCATTAAACAAATGAGAATCCCTCTTTTCCACCCACCTTGGCACAGCCCTGTGCTTACAGCATGGACTGTAATGGGATCCCACACTCCTTACTTTTGCAGAAGTTTCCTCTTCTCTTGCCAGTGCAAATACTGCGATGAATATCCCGGGCTTCTAAAACCAAACTTGTCCTGACTCCCACACTGTGTTCCACAGCCTGTTTGCCTTTTAAACTACATGCAATCCCTCTGTCACTCCTTAGGCCAATATACCTCAGGCTGGTCTGAAACTGCCCCACTCACCCCTGTCCAGAAAAGAACCAGCCATGTCCCACTGTAAGATGTACTTCTAAAGGCACAGTCAAACACTCAGACAGGTCTCCTCAGAGGTTAAGCCCCCAGGGAATCTCTCTCTGGCCATGTTCTTGGCACTGTTGGACACATGAGCTGCTGCTCACTGAAGCCTTGCAAGCAGCATGCACTGAACCTGAGCTGGCTCCTCATGGATCGGAAAAAATATGCTGCTGATGCTCAAACCCAGCTGAGCATTTATTAGTTGGTCCAACCTGAGATGCCCAGTATAGACTATGTGTATGCATGGGCACATGAAGGATGCACAGCTGCTCACACTCCCTGTTGCTACCAGGGGGTCACTTCTCTCTGTTCTAGCACACTGAAGTTGTTCAGCATTGCAGGGACATAACCGTCCTATCCCCCCTTAGATGTTCAGTCTGAACAGATGCAAATAAGAAAACATTTTCAAAGAATGAAAAGGAAGTGGCTTTGATTTTCTAAGGAAGCATTGATTGCCTGATGTCAGTAATATTGAATGCAAGGGTGTTTTTTCAGCCTTAGAGTGTTCTTTCATTTTTCAAGCAGGCAGCTCTAGTCAAAAGATGAACAAACAAATAATGACAAATTTTTATCAGGAACAAAATAAAAGACCATATCATGCATAGTCTGCTAAAAACTACTTTAATTTTTCCTCTATGAGTGGGAATTCTACTTGAAAAATATTTCAGAATTTGTTCCCATATGAATTGGAATTTACTTATTTACCCACAGAGCCCTTTCCACACAAGGTCAAATAACTAACAATATAATTTGTCTTTGATCAAAGTTTGATTAAGCAGTAACCATGGGGATGTGAGGATGTAAAGGCAGAAAAATCAAACACCATGAATAATACCTCTTAATAGAGGTTCAGCAACCATAAGAAAATAAATAGACTGTCACTGTTTCTAGGTTCCTTGATCCAAACAGAAGAAAACACAAAATTTTACTTGCATTGCTAATGTCACAAGATTGCAACTAGAAGAACACCTGGACAAGTAACATTCTATAGCAATTATTATTCTTGTATAATTGCTGTGTTTTTCTGGAAGAATGAAAGGTGATTTCCATTTTTTATTTCCTGCCCAAGGTCTGTCAAAAATAAATACAATCCTGTATTAGAGACAGAAAGGTTTGAGTTACACATTCAAAGGCCAAACCCTGCAGCCCTTATTGAAAGGAAAATATTTCCTTATTGCATTGGGAGCTGAATCTAATAAGTTGGTCGTACTTTTGCCACACGAACACATGTGGAAACACAGAAATCTTCAAGCTTTGTCCTGAAAAACTGAACCGCAGACTCAGCAAACAAACAGCACATAATTATTTGCTCAATTACTCTCAGAGCACAACATCCCATTACCCTTGAGATGGCAGGGGAAGGACGGTGCTCAGTTCTGATTTTTTTAAATACTTTTATCCATAGTTTTATTATATTACCAAATCTTGGCAGATCACCATGGGACAGAAAATATTACCTTCCCATTTCAACACAGTTTAAAATTTTAAATTGTAAAACAGACAAAGGAATGTATGTTCCCCAGGTAATGCCTCAAAAAAAAAAAAAAAAGGACAAAACCCCCATAAACCACAATGTCTTGGAAATATTCCAAACCTACTTGATCTGAGCCAAGTATTTGGTGTGGAAAATTACAGTCCAAATGGTTAAGAATTGCTAGAAGCAATTGAAAGCAGCTTTTCCCAAAGGAAAATGTTGGGCAACCTTACTGATAAGCGACCTTACAAGTTCTGCATGAAATAATAATAAAAAAAAGGAATACCGAGTAAATAATGCTTCTGTTTACATTGGTCCTATCTCCTCCTGAGATGATGAGTGTTAACTGTTTAATGGCCTGCTACAGCTACTCAAGTAATAAATAAGAACCCATGGCTTTCCCTTAGAGTCAGTTGTGAGATTTCATTGTCCACATGGACGCACCACCCTCTCTCACTTCAGCCTCCTCCAGCACAGCAGGGGGACACTGTGCAGCTCAGTGTCATTAGTAGCCACATCCTGACAGCAATTTATACCCTGGCTTTTTGAGGCAGGGATGAGAGGATAAGAGAGTCAGGCAATTTAGTTTAATTGCAGCAGGCATGCAGAGGAGCTGCACCCTCCTGCCCCTACTCATCTTGCCCTGCTCCAGAAAGGGGCTGCTGCCCTGTGCCAGCCTGACACGCATCACCCCAGCCAGCTCTTTGCCTTTAATTCTGCTATTTATTAACTGATGCCCACAGATAATTCCAATGTACTCTGGCCTCATTATGAGAAGGCAGACTCTCAGTTCAGTAATCTCACAGGATAAAAGGAAACAAGGAAAAAAGAGGAGAAAATAATTTATGTATTTCAGGAGCTGCAGCAAGGCTTAAGAAATATGGACTGCTTTCATAGCTCCTACAAAAGACATCCATGGGCAGGAGGATGACTGGCCTTAGTCAAGATGTGCCTCAGCCTGCCTTGGTTAATGCCTTTGTGGTAGCAAATCCATAGTTTGTATTGTTTCCTTCCAAGCTGGGCACTGTCTCTGTTGTGCTTGGTCATCCCACAGCTACAAAGAGATGGTTTAGCACAATGGTGACACCCTAAATTATAAAGAAATGGGATTATTTTTTACTTCAAAGCCAGGATTTTAGTTTTGCACGATCTTTCTGTTGCTCACCCTATAAGCCTTGAGCCCATCTTACCCCAGGCAGCTGTCCAGAGGATCAGAATGCAGAAAGTCATTACCTTCTACTCCTACAATGGCCTCCCTTGGTGGAGGGAAGGCAGGCAGGCAGGCAGGAAGGCAGGAAGGAAGGAAGGAAGGAAGGAAGGAAGGAAGGAAGGAAGGAAGGAAGGAAGGAAGGAAAGAAGGGAATTTTACCTTTTCCCAACCTAAAAGTCTTAAAAAATAAAAGCGGGGTGTACTTTTCCTGAAAAAGCAGCAGCCTTAAATGGTTACCTTTTCCAGTTCAAATCCAGATCAATGAGTTGTAAAAATAAAAGCTCTGGAGCAGAGTGAAACCTGCCATGTTTGCAGAAGCTGAGCTCACAGCAGAGGCTAAAACCCAGACCCCACAGCCACACCTGAAGCAGCTGAGACCATACCCTGCTCTGCAGCATGCTTCCTGCCTGCATGTGCCTTCCTCTCTCGGTACAGCTCTCCTGTTAAGCGTGAATAATGAACCGAATTGGGTTAAAAATAACTTTCTTTTTCCCCTCAGCTATTTTTTTTTAAACCAGATCATCCTCACAAATCCAGTCCACAAAGCTGCTCTGCAAATCATTCATCTAGCAGAAAGGCTGCTGCCAAAATGCAAGGGCAGAGCAAGCAGTCCTGGGCTTAACACAGCATTTGCTGGTGATTCTCTCTCAAGAAAACATTACTGCCTGCAAAACCCCACAGGTTAGCTGTACAGAACTACTGTGGGGCACTTGGTCAGAGGAGAAACTGCTCTTTCAACTGCTTATTATTGCTTTTTTTATTGAGGCCATTACTCTCAAGTATCCCTCTCTTCATCTAGTTCTGCATCTAAAATGAAAAATAGGCTCACAATGTCTGTGTTCAAATCCTCCTTGCATCCATATTATGTGAACAGAGCTGCAGCTTTTGGGGAATGCCAGGTACCACAGCCATCCTTAAGAAGGACCCGAGTCCATTCCTTTCTGCTTGGCACTGCCTGGCAGAGTGGCTGGCCATATTTCCCCTTTCAAGACACACACCTGCATCCCACCTGCGTTTCCATACACTGTAAGGCCTTCTCTAGGAAGGTAGAGGGGATGTGTTCCCAACCAGAGCTCTGGCCGCCTAATGTGCCTGTGCTAAGCACAGAGATCTGTGGAGATGTGCTGGGAGATGTGATAAGCATGAGGCTGCTTTCTCTGGCTCCCGTGATGATTACAAACATGCCTTCTCATCTCTTCATGCTTATTACTTCCCAGCACCACATCCTTGTTCCCTCTTGCAGCTTAGGAAAGCTTGTGACCATTTTTCAATAATGTCAGTGTGCATATTCTGTAACTATCCTGTGGTTTTATCTGCAGGCAATTATTAAACTGCCTCTTTCTTATCTCTCCTTTCCTTCACTTCTAAATATGTCACCCATCCCATCAACTGCTCTACCATACTGGCTTACTACCTCTCTCTCCCTCCTTTCAGTCGTGTATCAGCACTATCTGCTCTATGCAGCAAAACAAGGGGATATCCAGACTATAAGTCTTTTTTCTTCTTCTTTTCTATTTGCCATTTTCACCTTCAGTCCTTTGCTAAGTCTACTTGCAGGAAATCAAACCCTTTCCCACTGTATAATCATCTCTTTGCTGGAATAGTCTCTGGGACTGATGGATTCCCTATTGCCTTTGTATAATGCCCTTCTCAGAGCCTGTACAAAGTACTTTGTTATCCAACGTGAGGCCAATTTAAATAGCCCGTGCTGTATAAATATCTGTCACACTTCAAAGGTATCTTGTAGACCTTCAAGCAAATGCGACTGTGCTGGCAACTCATAACTGATACTGCTTCAGCTAATTTTACAGGACAGCTTCCTTTATAATATGTGCCATTTCTGGCCAGAAAGAATATCTAATGTGCAGCACCTAGTAAAATTGCTTATTCTTCCCTGCAACAGCACTGCTTCTTCGAACATCATATTTTCCTTTTCTATCCCCACACACTTTATATTTTCCTGAGGTGAGGCAAAATGCAGGACTTCCATCTCAATTTTACAAAAGTCATACTCCTTCTTTACTCCTATGCCATAAAACACTAGGCAGCAATGTTATACTGGAAGTCATGAATCCATTACTCTTAGATATGAGCAAATGCACTGACTATGCTATAGGGTAATTGCTCACACTGAAATAGTCTCTCGTGTACATTCACTCTTAGAAATGTATTCAGTTCCAGTTCCAATCCTCACTCCAAAGACACACAATGTGAACACAATTTAGTAAGCTCTGCCCAGTCACCGAGTTCTGCAAATGAATGGATTTAGGGAGAAGATACTGGTTCATTTCAGCTGGGATTTACAGTGGCTTTATTGCACCCACAGCACCTTAAGCTGCCATCACTCTTTGGAGTATCTGCAATCAGTGCAGCCCTTTTCATAAACACCACAGATGAAATAATGTTCTGCTTTTACAATTTATCCAAATGCTGTTTGTCAGACTTTTGCAGCACATATACCTCAAGCTCAGATTTGAGGAATTCAGAAATTAGTTTATCTGTATGTGGCTCCATTAAATACAAATCGAGATTTTTCTTTCCAGTGTTCCACATGTCCAGCATATTTGTTTGAATCCAATTTCTATCTCATTACCTTTACTTCTAAATACCCTTGGACAAGTTACCCTAACAGGAAGGTTGCTTAAGCTTTGCTTTTTGTTCTGAGGTTGTAAAATCATGCTCATTTACTTTAAGCTTGACCTAGGGCCTTTGTCCACTGCCTTCTTGAAAGTCAAGAGCTTTGCTGCTCCAACATCTGCCTCCATTTTCAACACCATACTGTGAATTCTCGTGTTAATGACACATAGGCATATTGTCCTTTTTTATACACAGATGGCTCCAGGGAGCTATGCTGTACCTTTTTAGCCAAGAAACACTCTTCTGCTAAGCATCTCTATTTTCATGTCTTGGCTGAGTGGTAAACAGGGTCAATCCCAAACTTGAGCCAGCTGCTCTACACTGCAGCTTTTCCTAAAAGTGCTATCAGAGCTCTTAAGTGTGAAGCTCCAACTCCTAAATAAGACGGTTTCTCCCATTCTTCTGGAGCCATTAGAATATCCTGACCCATATCCTAGCCAACTTTTTTTTCTATTTGAAATCCTCTTGTAGAGCCCTTCATGAAGACTGTGACATTTCAGTGTTGAAGCCTGCTGCGTGTAGCCTCAGTCAGAACTGTCTCCCCACCTTCTGCCTGTGACAGCTTCCTTTTCTATACAGGACACTTAATAGTCTCTCAATTCCAAGTATTTTAGTCCAAACTCCAAATGTCATCTTCCTTAAAAAAAAACCCCAATAAAATAATGTTTAAAAACCCCACCTGGCTGCTGGAGGGCACTTTGGTAAGCTTATCAGAACTAATTCCAGTTCCATGTTGATTGAGACATTAATCTTGTGATGCTATGCTGAAACCTGCAGCAGCCACATCAAATATTATACTTCATTATTATGCTTTGTTCCACTCCAAACTCACAGTTGTTGACAAAAACGTGTCTATAGCTTGAGAAACCTACATTTCCCAGTCCAAATAACAGTTTTCTTTGTCTGCATCTTCCGTAAGAGGGTTTTCCTCCATCTGAATGCCAGATCCACACTCACAGCTTTTAATCATTCAGTTATAATCACACCACATTCAATAGATAGATATCTGCCTCTCTCTAACCCCACATATCGAATATTCCCGCCTCACCTCCTATTCTTCCATCTTCTCCCACTGTAAAGCAAGCCCTACCTACATTACATATATATTTTCTTATCCTCTTCATTCTCCTTGTCTTCTTATTGAAAATTTCATGAGTGTTTGTATAAGATGCTAAAAGAATTTGACAGGTGTTTTACTTTCGTTAAAACAGAAAGTATTTCTGGTAACCAATCCTATTATTACATTATGCCTAGTGAGATAATCATGTAAGCATTTCAACCTTTTAAGCAATGGTTTTTTCCTTCTTTTTTTCTTTTAATCATCTTTTTTACTCAATAAAAGCAGGTGAAGTTAAGCCCTCTGTTTCTATACTGACAATACGTGATGTCAGATGGACTTTTTAAAATTCTGCTCCCTCCCCATCCTGCCAGATTTAACTTCAAAAGGAACAATGCAAATCAATCCAAATACTTGGAAGATCTCTTTTCTAAGATTTCTGCCTACACTGTTTAATACAAAATGTTGTATTTCCTTTTAGGAACCATAAGGAACAAACAACTTTAGATACATAATTTCATAAATGGTGACACAAAGTTCCATATTTATTATGTAAGCAGTTTCTCAGGTAACATCTCTATTTACGACTAACATGTTTCCATTGGCTGCCACATAACTAATGTACTCTGTAATGCAAGAGCAATCTTGGTGATTCTTTTGTCAACAAGATAAAAATGTAGCAGATCAGACTCTGCTTCCAAACGAATTTTTGCATGAGGGAGCTTGCTTTCATCCTGCAATTGGCGGTTAATTAGGTATGTTATACTAAGGAGACCATAAGGCTGAAAGAAAATCTTACAGAATTTTTGTAATTAACTAAAAAGTATATTTGAGTCCACATCTTGAATTAAAATATACACAAGAGAAGGAAAACCTTTCTTTGATAAATTTCACACTATTAAGGTAAGTACTTGCATGGTTAAGATCTGTGTTTACATTTGGGAGCATAGATCCATTATTTTTGTAACCTTTGGTAGTTTCTAAATGGTTGAAAAATATTTTTGCTACTGTTACATAGTGCAACAAGAAGGACATGAAATTATTTTGAAATAGCATGCTGCTACCAAGTGAGAATACTACGGAAAACAAAATATCTTCAGAGAACATGGCAAGTGTCTCCAGCACAGTAACACAAGCTGGTTATGGGCTCTAAACAGTACCTTGCCTGTGGGTTTAGTAGCTTCTCATTGCTGCTTGCTACTGCAGGTCTCAAATGGGAACACTACATGAAATATGATTTAATTTTTTACCCTCTGAAATAGAGAAAGGGAAAGGATACTGGAGAAATTTGTTCTGGAAGTTGTGAAAGATAGCACTCTAGAAAGAAGATACCTGCAAAGTAAAGAGAGGCAAAAATAAAGCAAAAATTAAAGAAAATGGATAAGACAGAGAAGGAAGCAGCTTGGAAAGCCAAGATCCTTAAAATAAAAAGCATTCATATATTTTTAGTACATAAGTGTGTTCAACTCACAGCCACAATTAAGTTGTAGTTCCATTGTAAAATAGTGGAGCATTAAGGTTTCTGTCAAGGTGTTCATACTGCAAGCAGGGAGCCCTGTTTGTTTATATGTGTCAGCTGAGCAGAATGTCCTGTATCATTTCCCATGCCTTGCTCTCCACCAGTGCTCTCTGCCACTGCTGACATGCACTCTCACTGGCTTGAGTGTGCTTGCACAGAGGCACTACTGATGCCAAAGCAACAGCTCTCACCTCTCCAGCACAAACTTACCCCTGGTCTGAACCACTATTTTCAGGGTTAGGATAAAATCTTTAGAGAGGGTTATTTCTGAGGAAAAAATTCGGATTAGTGTAGCATCTAGGTATTACTTTCCACGTAGTAGAAAGTAACTTCAATAATCCAAAAGTTTCTATTTGTTAACATGATAGCCCCTCACCAACACAACAAAATACTGTATAGAGTTCAATCTTCAGGATATTGATTACTGCACACATTGCTCTTTTCTTTGTGGTGGTCTTCAGAACACAATTTTCCAGGGTGGCACTGAAGATTGAGCTGGCATGCTTACACGATATATAACCCCATGCTTTACCTGTCATATGTATGGCTCAGAGTTAACTATCCAAGGGAGAGGTTTAACAATTTTTTTTTCCTCCCACAGGGCTCTGATGCTTGGCAGAAGTCAGGCCTAACTTGGTGATTTTCTGGTTATGAACATTTTACATTGCTCACCCCTTCCAGCACTAGCAAAGCTCAGTGTCCATGTTTTATGTCTGCCTCTGCAGCCCCTTCACCCCTGGCAGCGGCTTCCCTGACTGCTGAGAAGACCTGGGATTTATTCCCAGACAGGAAAGCTGAGCTAGGGACTGCAGAATTAAGTATTTCCTTTTATTCTAACTTTAGGAAAAGTGTTTGGATTTCTGCATCCTGTAAACTGATCATTGTTATATGCCTCATATCTCTGCCTGTCTTTTATTTATCACCTGGTCAATGCACCTCAGACTTCTTCTCAGGTGGCCTCCAATACAACAAATTGTAGACATTGATCCTCAAAGTCCCAGGGAGCTTACAAGCACTCTTGTTTATAAAAGGCACTGTCATTTAAAAAAAAATATTTTCTGCTTCAGTCAAATCATTCGAAGGCCACCATCTTCTGTCTCAGGCTCTTTAAGCAGAATTTCTCCTCTGGCTTTAAATGAGCTCACTGTATAACAGCAGCATATAAGTGATGTGGCCAAATTCCGTTTTCCTTTGCTGCAGCCAGGTACCAGGCTGCTGGAGAATCCAGGACTGCATCAGGTTGTTATTTAAAACCTCAGCCCCTACTTTCACAGCTGGATCCTACAACTCAACCTGAAGAAGCTGGGCACCACTGTGCTAACCCTCCATGAGATAAGGCGTTCACTGTTCCCGTCAGAGCAATGCAGTCGCTTTCTCCTGCTCCAAAATCTGCAGGTGTTCCTCATGCCTGAGGCCACAGAAGGAGCCAGCAACCCTGTTGCTGGCCATGGCATTGGCAGCTGCACAGTTTCTCCAAGTAACCCTCCAATATTCACAAATAGAACAAATGAAAAAGCAACTGCTTGCGCTTTCTCAAACGAAGCTCCTGGCAAGTCTTCCAATAAGCATGAAAACCCAGAAAAATAAATTCAAAACATGTTAAATCTTTCTAGCTTAAAAAACCCTAGACCCTAAATTATCCAGTAGATTCGTTTTCCCTTCTTAATTTTGTTATTTCCAGTCAGCTGTTGTTTTTCCCAAATCAACATATTGTTCATGTTTTTAGACTAATTTAAAACTCAGATCTTCTTAATACTGAAACCCACATCTGCTAAAATCATGAGAGCAGCTTTAACACTGCACATGGTTTTAATTCTGTATTAGGAAGAAAAAAAAGTGAATCTGCGCTAACAAGTATGTCATTTTATGTCATCCTTGCTGACATGAATATAAACACACATAGTTATTCAGGACATAAATAATTGGCCATCAGGCAAATGTCAGGGCACACCCAGCTCTCTGCCTAAGCAGAATACATCTCAGGTGGTGCCAGGAGAGCACTTTGCACCAACAGTAGTGCTAATTTGATAAGGAATGTCCTGGTCTGGGCATGATGTCTGGGGATGAGCCTCTGTCTAGTGTTTCCTGGTGACCCCAAAGCTTTTGTAGGCCATTGACCCATTTCACTCACATTTGAAAAGGAGAGGAAATCACACCTATCTGGAGTCCTACAAGTTTTGGAGAAAAGCAGTGGGCTAAAGAAACTGAAGAACACAGAGGCACTTGGCCTCTCCTGTGGGAAACATTTTACAATGAACTTTCCATGCATAGAAGGAAATTAAGGAACAAAAGGCACAAACATTGTGGTAAAGCAGGCTTCATTAGCTCTGCTGCTCATGGAACAACTTGTATTTGACACTGGGAAATTATCCAGCCAATAATGACACCTTCAGCTCAAAAAAAGTCTAAGATGAAGACAGGGGAGGTTTAGAGGCTGTTCAGTTATATGTTATCTGACACGTAAAATTATGATCTACAACAATTTTGAATATTGGGATATTTTTTAACTTGCTGTTACATAAAAGAATCTAAAAGATAGCTTAGGTAAGGAAATCAACTGTGAAAGTGAAGAAAATAATTGCCTTTCAAAGGGGCTGAGAGAGAAAAATAGGGCAGTTTTAACAGTTTGTATTGATCAGGTGAGTTGGTACTTTATTTTCTCTCTTTTTTTTTCCTGTAAACAATACTCACAGAATATGCAATAAAGTAAGTGCTCTTTCTCACAACTTTCCTCATTTTAGACCTCAACACTATTTTGTTTGCTGGCTTGTTTTTCAAATTGATGGAAGTAATTAGGGAGCCCCTTAAAAGTCTTCCATTGCTTTTCGTTGATTTCATCCTTAGGTTTGTGTTGATAGAAAACAAAAACGATACTTGTTAAAACCTAATAAAGGCATTAGGGTTTTTTTTCAAAAAATATGATATAAAAACACCCAGGGAACCATCTTTTGTGATGGTTCTTGGATGTCAGTGGAAATCTTGCAAGAGTGCTGCTACATGAATTGCCAGGCTGCTTTGCAGCATGGTCCTCATCTTGCTAAGGGCACACACTCCTCCTCTGGCAACCCTCCTAACATAAAAAAGTGAAAAGCCAGGTGCAACCAAGAGCAGCTTTCACACATGAGCTCTGGCAGACACACTGTTTACAATGGATTTGTGTGTTGACTCTATATGGAGCCTGCCCCAATGCCCTGAAGCAAGAAATGTCATTTATATTCATATCCCAGAAAAGAGGAGAAAATTATTCTAAAAGAATTAAAGGCTGCTGGACATGGAACAATGCCAGGGTTTCAGACAAAATCTATGCTGCTGAGCGTAGGCACGAGACAGGTATTGTTCCTCCTCTGAAAGCTACTTGTTTCTGCATGGATTCTGTTTGTCATCAATACCATCAGGTTTCTGGATGCTGCACATCCATAGTATTATAACATTATACTGTAGGATAAGCAATTACAATGAGATACTGTAGTGCATGAGAGGAGGAAAAACAATTAGTATGCTATAGGCTTTTCCTCACTACATCCCTTAGCAATGGCCATTGTCCTCATGGATTGTTCTGGACCATCAGATGTATTTCTTGGATGGTATATCCACCAGTTCTCCCCAGCTGCCTGCAGCTGTGGCAGAGTGTCCTGGAGAGATCTCATGCAGAGCTAGGTCAGGCCTCAGCAAACTTGCTGCTCTTTCAACCTTCCTGTGGTCTCAACAGAGATCTTCTTAGTGTTCTTCAAAGATTAGCATACCAGATCTGTTCTTTTGGCCTGAATCATTTATTATTTGCATTATGCTTCTCTCTCCCTCCTCTGAGTGAGGCTGTTTTCCTGCAGAGCCCTGAATAACTGAGAGTAAGGGCTACCCTGCTGATAGGGTCACAAGTATTTTGTTTAAAACCTGCAGAAATACATCTCACCACTCTAAGGGGTCCAGGATCACCTTTACCTAATACCAGGAAAAGGCACAGTTTGAGACAGACAGGAGCAAATCTTCAGTTGCACAGACTAGTGGAGGCTTCACATGCTGATCTGAGATTGTCCCAATGACACTTTACTCAGCTGAGAGTTCAAGACTTGTGCTCTGAGTGTCTCACAGAGGAACACAGAGAGCGGCCACTGAGATCAGCACTACCCTGCCTGGCATCTTTGGAGGTGCAAAGAAAGCTATGGACATAAGCTTACATGATTCCCTGGCATTCAGGATTTTGTTCTGATTCCCTCGTCAGCCCAGTATTAGCCTCACAGACTTTCTAGACCGCTGCAGATTTCAAAACACTTTGCCACACTTTGAAATACAACATTACACAGGTGAAAGCAAGGAAATACCTCAGCATTTCTTTGCATACGGTTGGCTTTTCAAAAATGTTTTCTGATTTCTGATTCTGATTTCTGTACTTTGGAGACTATTGAACACATTGAGAGGAGAAAAAATGCTCCTGTGAAATGTTGCATGTGATAGGAAAGAGGAAAAGCTGCTGGTTTTCCTGCATTTTGCAGTTCCCCTGATTCTCCTTCCCTTCTCCCCAGAAAATAAAAGGAAAAGAACAATCAAACTGGGACAAGAGGGTCATTCAAGCAGCATCTGAAGTCAGCACCAATCCAAGGAGCAGTCTGCTCCGTGTGTTCACACAATGTCTGGCTGAAACAACTAAGAGAGCAGAACTGGTCACCAGTTTTTAGTAGTAATGAAAAGATTTCTGTTAGTCTCAGCTATAAATTGCACTGAGATGCCAGCTGGGCTCCCACATTGCAGCACCTTTGTTTTCTACATGCCAATTCAATAAATGTCATCTGCCAACCCTAAAATTGGGGTTTTTATGGGTTTTTATGCATCAGGATCTGAACTCCCACCGGTTTAAGATGAGATTCAGGGCCATGTTGGCCCACAGTCTAAACTGAGGATGCAAAGCATAAGGCAGTGAGGGCTGTTCTGTGTCTGAAGCCTGCTAGTACACTTGGCCACAAATGCCAAAATTCTACCATTCTACAGGCCAAAAAATTTGGGGGCTGGTAGAATGGTTGTGTTGCTGATCTTTGCAAAGTCAAGTCACTGGTTTAGTCATTAGCCCAGGACTTGTCTCCATGGGATCTGTTAAATACCATGCTCCTGACTAATCATTTTCTGTCTACAGTGGTACCAAGCTGGTAAATTAGGCCCCAAGGGGAGCAAAATATCAAAAATTTCCAGGTTTGCCTTTCATCTGATTTTACCCACAAATGCAACCTCTGTGTTGTCCTTCTTTCTCTATTCCCGGCCATTTCAGTGTCCCCTGACTCTGGGCTTTTACCCCTCTGGCTTATTTTAAACCTCAGTGATGCAGAATACCAGTCAGAAGGAGGAGGGTTGGTTGCCTAGGGAAAAAAAAGAGCCAGAGGACATTTCCATCTTTTTCATAGGGACTGATGAGTGGAAGGGTGAGTTCACAGTGGCTCTTTCAGCAATGATCTTTTTTTCTGCCTCTCTTAAAACAGACATTAAGAAATAAACATAATTTGAATCACTTGCCTATCTAAATCTTCCTCCTACTACTTCAAACCCCTTTCTCACAGACAACAAATTTGCACCCATTGAGCAAAAACTGCTCCTGATAATATTTTTTCACTTTTCTGTGTTTTTCTGTATTTTCTGGATAGATAAACAAGAGCAGTAGTTTCTTGAGATCAAAAAAGAAACAGGGCACTGACACAGAACAAAACTGCTGTTTTATTCAAACTGCTTTCTGTGGGAAAAAGGAACTGGCTACTGGAGCTACTTCTAAGCAACCAGATCGTCATGAGATTCAGAAATACATATCTGGGGAAAATATGTATCCCAAGCACAGCTGAATAAAAGAGGTCCAGATGTCATTCTTTTTCCATTCCAGGAAAGGGGAAAAGGTTTCCTACAAAAACATATTTTTTCCCTGTCTCAGGAAAAGCTGTATTAATAAATAAGCATCACAGTATGAATCTCTGCCCTGGCTCCATCTGTTAAGCTAATACAAGACTCCAGAGAGAGTCTTCACACAAATAGCATTAAATAGAAATGAAGAGTGGCCTGAAATTTATTTCTCAGAGCCCTAAACCCAGGAAAAGAAGCTAAGTCCATGCTGCCAGGGTGAAAAACATACCCTGAATTGTTACATTTGCCTTGGTTCCTTCGCTGGTAGCTGCCAGTGTACAAACAGAAATTGCTGAGCTTTGGTCAGATTTTTGACTGACCAGGTCATGTTTTTTCATGTTTTTTCCATTAATAGATGAACCACCAAGGAGTCAGAAAGCAGTTTCTGCCTCTCCCAGAGGAGCAGAGAGGTTATCTTGAGGCACTCTTTCCCCTTGGAACATTGAGAGCAGACAGCATGGAGGAGACCCAAGGCTGATAAAGCCTCTCTACGTAAATTTCTCTTCAAATGCTCTTCCAGCAGTGTGTTTGTGTATGCACTAATGTGGGGATGTTGCACTTACAGGAGGGTGCTGAGGCATAGTAAGTGGATATTACCCTGCTGAGCTTCTTTGGAGGTGAAACAGCCAGTTGCAACTGGAGGACAAACTTGGGTGAACTTGGCCTGTGAAAAAAACTATGCTTTGGCCAGCCTGCAGGTTCCTATTTCAAGAGCAGGAGGGACAATTTTGGGAATAAAGTTCACTGCTAAAATGAGTTATGGATAACATTTTAATTGATAAGGTAAAGTAACCCAAAAGTACAAACTGACAGCAGGAGAACAGTCCTCTGGGATCAGTCCCAGGGATTCCCTCTGTAATTGATACCTCCTTAACATCCCAGCCCGTCTTTATACCTCCTTTAAATCCCTTATTTTCCTACTTCTTCTGTTCTTTTTTTTTTTTAATTAAAAATCCTTGCTAGTTTGCATCAGTCTTCAGCTAATTTTTCAGGTGCTCCAACTGAGCCTTCTATCATTTCTTCATTCCTTGCCTCTATGATCCACTTTCTCTCTGTACATCAGTCTTCTGAAACCTTGCTAATATTCATTCCTGTTTCTTCATAACTGTTCAACAAGCTCTTGTAATAATGTTTAGTGTTTTGGAACTTCCAAATCCTTTCAGAGGATTCAAGATCTCTGCTTTCCATACATTTCTTCAAGTTTTCTTCTATGCCTTCAGCTTTGTGCATGAGAATGACCAACAATGTTATAATGTCATTTTATTATAAAAAGCTCACTAAATGACTCACACGGTAGATACTCTGAGCATGTATGGGGTAGCTCTAACCAAGTAGAATTTCCTAGCAAATCTGCATCTCTGTAGAGATGTAGACTCCTTAGGCTATCAACTGCTTTAGCTATCTGCTCATTAACTTGTCACATCCTACCTGAGATGAGGTAGAACTCACTTCTGCTGACCTGCATCTTCCAGAGCAGCAATAGAGAAAGTTCAGCAGCTGAACGCTGTGGGCCGTGTGTCTAAGGACTCTGTCCTTAGTAAGTAACCTGTGTTAATTGTGTGATTGCTAAACAAAACCCCCAGGAACCATGTCAGCAGGCTTATGCCACACACTGGACACCCTCAGCACCCCAGTTACCTTGGTTACCTTCTCCTTGCTTTCTTCAACCTTCGTAGCCCAGGCATCACCCTGCCTCCAGGAGATGCCTTTGAGGCCTCTTCACCAAGGTAAATCACTTGCCAGCAATGCACTCTCCAACACCTTAGAGTACCATGACCAGGCACCACCCCTCTCTGAATACAAGGCATCCAGGGCTTCCCTAACTCCATGGTGCATTTATGCTCTTACCTGTGGAGAACATAGCCTGTACAGCACAGCTTGGATGCATTTCCACAGTGTCTGCAAACACACAGAGTATCTGGCACTGCCACATGCATGGAGATGAGTCCTTGGGCCCACCTTCTTCCTGGGCAGGGTGCACCACCAAGCACTCCTTTTTCCTTCCTCAGTTCATGTTAATTATTTTGCCTGGTATCAGCCTCTCATGGTTTATGGACCCAAATGCTTTTCTCCCTCCCAATTTCCATACTGGGTTTCTCTATATCCTTCTTGTAACCTTGGGACTGAGTTATGTGCTGCATAATGTGCAGGAACCTGTTCACATGAATTGGCCTGGCACACAAGGCTCCTAGAAGCTAATTAATGCTTCTTGACTGGATGTCTTGCTACTTGCATTCTGAATGCTTTTTAAGCCTTCTTCTATGTCCTCCCACTGAGAAATATTAATGTCCACCCATAACCTCTGCTTCTGGACCCTTGCTTGCTGCTTCTCCTCCCACCACTCCCTCTAGCACAGAGGCCCCAGGCTGACATCCTCTCCAGCATCCCAAATGTCTCTCTTTCCCTCCATTTTGTAACATTTTCCCTTTTGGTTGCTGAACTGTCTCCCTGTCGCCAATGCCAGCCCATCTACTGCTTACTTAAAACTCACACATCACTTCTGTCACCATTTCCATATGAAAGTGTACAGTTTCTTTGACAAAGCTGTCATGGCAACTTGAAATTTTTCAGGTTTTCACATTATACATAACCTGCATATTATTAAACATGTTCTGATGCTCCCAATTACTTAAAAATTATTCCATTGACAAATCCCACTGTTCTATTCAGTCGTTTTTGTCATCTGGAAGAAAACTTCCACATCAAGTTGCTGTTGCTTCAGGGCATTGGTGAAGGAGGGTGCTCTTCTGTCATGCTTGCAGCAGACTTGGAGTAGATCAAAGCCTCTAATACTTTTCTGGCTCACCTGGTGGATGAACTTAAGAGCTGCAGTGGGATAGGTTACAAGGGAACGCAATCACTTCTGCACACATCTTAAAAAATACCTTTAAAATGTCATACAATAGCTGTTGTCAACATTTTTGAAGGGCATTCCTTGTTAACATTCACATTTTGGTCAACTACACTCAAATAAATGCATGCTGATGATAGATCTAGACACAAATCAGATAACCCATAACACCAACGTGAAATTCAGGTAGGTACTAACAATCCTGTGTTCCCCTCCTTGGCGCACACAGAAGTGCTACGCACGCCTGGCAGAGCCAGGTATTTCATACACATCTGTGCTGCTGTAGAGACATTTCATTCACTTATTTCATCTCCCATTTCGTTTGACTTGCAAACATCTATTCTGAGTCCGGTTCAGCCTCCCATTAGTAGCAGATGGATTTTCCTTATTTTTTATTAGGCAATGAGGCATAGGTGTGGAGAACATTTTATTTCCTTTCTGATTATAACTTCAAGTGTAAGCACATGCAAGCATGTTTCCATCTGTTACCTGATTTTCTTCTTCATAAGCTTCTGACATTACTGGAACTACTTAATCTTGAAAAAAAATTCTTGCTCTAAGAAGGAATACTGAGGCTGCTGAGGCTTTTCGCTACGGAAAGATAAAGGTTTAATCAGGTATAATGCATTGACTGATTTCCAATTTTTAAATTCCAGATTTTTTAACTGCCAAGAAACCTTTTCACTGTACAGGACCTGTATTAATAAATTAATAGTTAATGAATCAATTTTCAAGAATTAAAATTAAAAATTGCTTAATAAATAGTTTAATAAAGTGATACATCAGCTTGCTTTTTCTCCTCTATATGTAGACTGACTTCTGGATTATTCCTTTTTTTGATGAAAAATCACATTTGCTCTGCATTTCCTAGACAACTTTAGCCATTATATTTTGTATTTGAATCTATTGGGACATTCTGGAATAAAATGCTCATAAGAAGGAAAAAATCTGTTGAATATTTTGTACCTTTTTCTAGATTTGGGTCAGGCAGTACAACATACATTGCCTTCCCACAACCATTTAATCTCCACCAAGCTTGACAGCATCCTGAGGTTCTTCTTTGGCATTATCAAGGAGATATTATTATGTTTTCTCCATCATTTCTCAGGAGCTGTCATTATTTTGGAGTATCTGCAGGATATCCACTGTGATGTGTTACAAATTCATTCCTGTGTTAGAATATTCTGAATGCAAGAGTGGCTGTGGATAGATTATTTCCCAGACAGGATTATCTGATCTGAATCCTACCCCTCCAATGAAGTCAGAAAGTCAGTTTTTTCTCTGCACTGTGTTTAAACACTCCACAACAAACTCCATGGCCTCACCCCAATGACAGTACCCATGCCTCCCCTACACAGTCACATTTGTGCCTCTCTGATTTTACCAAGTGAGCAGGAAAACAGGGATGGCAGTTCTTACTCACTACTGAAGGAGTTATCGCTTGACAAACGTCAGTTTCCTGGGTGAATGCCTTTACTTTCTAGGACTTCTGCCTCTTAAAAAAATTCTATGAACTTTCCACCCTCCACCTACCCTCCAGTAGCCCCAAATTACCCACCTCCTTCCTTGATAAGTCACAGTGTTTCTCAGCTTTTCCTGGCAGGATATCAGAAGCTGTATCATGTATCAGCTGTCATTTCTGTGATCTTTTGCTTGACTTTCTGATTTTCACCTCTGTCTCTTTACGGTGACCTTTTCACATCCTCTTTCAAGGCCTCCTTTGGCTCTGCTATAGCCAGAGTTAGCATCTGTCAAACCTTGAACAACAGAAGCTGTGGTCTTTTCTTGTCAATGTTCTGTTGTTAAAAAAACAATCAACCAAAAAAAACCCCAAACCGTCAACCCACACTCAAACACACGCACACAGGCACGCACACATACACAAAAGATTTAGGGATTTCCAAACTTCTTTCAAATCCATCAGATTCATTTATACAATAATTTTTCTGAAGGATTCAATGCCTGGTGCTGCCAAATACTTACCCATGCATCTTTCCAGAGGACCTAGTATCCCACATCTCTTACCTACTGCTGCCAATAACTCTAGTTCATATTTTCAAGATCCGTAGGAGGCCAGTCTGAAAACTGGATGCAAATAACACTGTATGTGTCCCTCTGGGATCACCAGAGTTGTGACCTCCTTGAATCTTGCTAACTTTACAAACTCTTGCAAAATGCATTCCTACATCAACAATAGCAATGTCTAACTTTAAGCCTTTCAGCTCCACAGTCAGTCCCATTAACTTTGGTCAA
>JANPWX010020047.1:211071-261827 GCA_024734555.1 Trochalopteron elliotii
GATGGATGGATGGATGGATGGATGGATGGATGGATGGATGGATGGATGGATGGATGGATGGATGGATGGACGGACGGAGAAAATGGCAAAAATAGAAACATGGATAGACAATGAAAATAACAAGAAAACAGGTATCAATAGGATGGTAAAAGAGAATAGAAGTTTTATTGAGAAGGAGTGTATCCTGTTCTCTCCCCTAAAAACTCATCCTCGTCTGAACTCCACCACTTTGCTCTTCATTTTATGTCTTTGCTCCTTTCTGTTCCCTGGATGATTCTGTCTCTGCCGCAACGTTTATATCCTGTCCTTGTATTCTCCAAGCCCATTTTGCCTCTGAGATGAAAGCCCCTTCCTCCTTTTCCTGTGTTGTTGTAATTCCCTAAAACTCCATCTCTCATCAACACTTCCAAGCCAACTATATTTCCTGTTCTTTCCACAAGAATCTCTCTTCCACTCTGTAAAATTTCTTCTTTTGGGGATGACAAATTTGGTTTTTTCCCAATCCCCACCAAAACACATATTCTTTCCCATTTGTACCTGATTGCTATTTTTATACAAATCATTCCAACTTCAGTTTTTGCATCTTAAAATTATTTCCTTCTTACATTGGCTGGGTAGAATCACAGAACAAATTGCATTGGAAGGGATTGTAAATATTATCTAGTTGAATCCCCCACCACAGGCAGGGACATCTTCCATTGGATGAGATTACTCAAAGACGTATCCAGCCCAGCCTTGAACAATTCCAGGGACTGAGTATCTACAGCTTCTCTCTGCTACCTGTTACAGTGTCTCACCCCTCTTACAGAAAAAAATTTCTTCCTCATGTCTCATCTAAAGCCATTCTCCCTTGTCCTACCACTACAAGCCCTTGTGAAAAGTTTCTCTCTGGCTCTCTTTTAGCTCCCTTTAGGTACAGGAAGGCTGCTCTAAAGTCAGCTTGGAGCCTTCTCTTGACCAGGCTGAACAACCCCAACTCTCTCAGCCTGTGTTCAGGGGAGAGACGCCCCAGCCCTCTGAGAGTTTTGTGGCCCTACTTTGGATGTGCTCCAGCAGATCCATGTCCTTCTCATGTTGGGGGCCCTAGAGCTGGATGCAGCATTCAGAGTGGGCTCTCACAAGAGCAGAGGAGCAAAATCCCCTCCCTGGCCCTGCTGGCCATGCTGCTTTGGATGCAGCCCAGAACACAGTTGGATTTCTGAGCTGCAAGTTGCACATTGGGTCATGTCAACCTTCTCCTCAACCAGCTCCCCCAGGGCTGCTCTCAATCCATTTTCTGCCCCAGCCTATTTGTGCTTGGGATTGCCCAAGCCAGGTGTAGGACCTGGCACTTGGATTTGGCCTTGTACTCCATGAAGCTCACACAGGTTCATGTCCCTCTGGATGGCATTATTCCCTCCCTCCAGTGTGTCAACTGCACCACACAGCTCATTGTCATCAGCAAACCTGATGAGGGTGTGCTTGATCCCACTGTACATGTCCCTGACAAAGGAGTTATACAGTCCCAATATTTGGCCCCTGAGGAATACCACTCATCACTGCTCTCCACACAATATTTCACTCTCCTGCCCAACCATGTCACCCATACTTTCCCTCTCCTCTTCCAAACCCAGCCCTAGGGGGTCTCCTTTCTACAGACCCCATTCTCCTTTTTTCTCTGAGATACCTTCTAAGGCTTGCTTTCACCAGCTTTGCTCACAGATGTTTTTATCTCTGTCAAACTCCTAAATCCACCTGCAAATCTCATCTTGTATTTAGTTCACTGAGCCCTCTCCTCACTCCCACTCAGCTCTTTCCAAGCCTTCTGCTGCTGCAAGGCCAGCCAGGACATTCAGTAGCTCATACTCAGAAGCATCTACTACATCAGTCTCAAAAAGATGTTGACCATAGTTTCTGAAAGGCTAAGTGAGTCACTGTTTCACTGGCACAATTTTATCCCTGCCCACTCTTGGACAGCTCATTTAACAAACAAGTGACCATATCAGGGGATTTGCTCTACTGACACCAACAGAGAGCTATAGGGCACAACCAACAGAAGATGAAGGTATTCTGATGGTAACATCAGCTTAGTACAGCATTTTGCAGCTCTTTTCCTTTTGATTTAGAAACCCCATATGTTCTAATAGCACTGAATGTTTTGTATGTTTTGTTGGTCTTGTTTCATCTCTAAGTCCCTCCTGCAAACTCTAAATTTTGTGCTTTAAAAAAATAACACTAAGAAGGATACTTAAAGTCAATCCAACTTGAACTTACACATTGCTACAGCAATTACAAAGGATCTTGCACAAATTGAGTAAACAGACTCTGAATTTTATTGTAAGACAAAGATAACAAGCAAAATGACACCAGCAAGAGGAGGCAGTATGCCAATTTAAGATATGAAGGACATTTGGAGGACATTCCATCTATATTCAAAAGAAACTGGATTTGCAAGTTTAAAAAAATCTGGTAAAAATAAACCTAATTCAGTGGATTAAACCAGACTACTCTGTTCTACTGGCATTCTTAGGTTGTTTCCATTCAACAAAGAGGTTTAATCCAGTTGTGCTCCATGTGTATAAAAGATACAAGTATTGCCTGTTTGAAGTGTCAGAGTAGAATGTGGTGCCCACAGCACTTAACACTAGCAGTTGCTATTCAAAACCCAGGATGATTCCTAGATTTGCATACAACTTGAAATAGGATCAATAATTTCAGACTTACACACTTCAGGGGAAGCGTGCTAGACTGCAAGAAAAACTTTCTTTTCATGTGACAAGTGCAACAAATTGAGTTTGCCAATCCATGATCTTGTTTTACCTGGAGCTTTGAGATGTCACATCTACAGCCAGTCAGGGTCAAGGTGAACCATGACTGTGTCTCTGAGGATGAAAGTTCAATCTGTGGGCTGCATTCCCAATAAGGCTGATACAGTAAACTCAAATTAAGTTGGCAGGCAGGAAACACGGCTACCACACCTAAATTCTGACATTGCCTAAGGCCAAAATAGTACAGCTCAGGAGGTAAGGAGGATTTAGAAACATTGGACACATCTCTTCTCCCAAGAAAAGTGACTTAGCACCATCCAGGTTTATGTGGCTGTGGTCAGTGGTCTTGATAATGATTTCTAGTGGCATACTGGTAATATCAATAACAAAAACCATGTTTCAAAGGGAGATTAGTTCCCTTCTGGTCTCTGCTGCTGGAGATTGCGTTGTCCCTAAAGCACCATCAAGTTGCTTCTTGCTCTTCTAATTTCTCCCTAGCCACAAGCTTTTCCAGTTTCTCTGAAGCTCTGCTGATTCAGAGTAGCAATGCAGATGGAGGAATACCTCCCTGGAGAAAAGAGTCAGCTTCCAGCCTGGAAACAGAGCTAATTTTCAGATGTCCTTTTTCCCACATGAAGAAGGAGCATCCATTCTGCCCCTTCCTCCTCCCTCGCTTCTGTATAACAAAATAAGCATTAAAAAATAAAGATAATGAATTTAATCCTTGTTCTGGCTGAACCTTCTTGTAAAACACAGTGAACTGCTGCACTCAGGGAATGAAATCAATGGCAGATTTGTATTTCAAGTAATATTACAGATGTTAATTCTCCTATTTTTTCCTTTGTTTTACACATGTTACATATGCTTGTTTTAAATAAAACAACTTTGACATTTAGGAAAAAATTGACATCTTTTTGGACTTCCACTTTCAAAAACAACTTTTTCACAAAAACCCACCTAAGTGCCACAGCTACATAGGAAGTTTATAGTATTTAGATGATTCTTCAGGTTTCCTGCCCTTCTACCTCCATTCCTCAGGAAAACTGTGGTCATAAGTGAAAATCCCAAAGATCCTAATGTGAGTCCCCGCAGTGAGTCTTGCTTCAAAACTAGGGACTCGTCCCACACAACATAATTACAGCTGAGGCTTCTTTACTTACTTAACCCAACACAAAACCACAAGTATGAGGAACTACAGGTAAGCCAGCCCCACTCCTACATCTTACACATCTAACATTACGAGCCGTTTGGAAGGTATTGCATAGCTCCAGCCAACCCGGACCTACAGAGGAAATCTTTTTCTCAAAGGTCCCAGAGGACTTGCTTTCTGTGCTGGGTGATTTTCTGCTCTTCCCTTCCTTGCAGCTTTGACACAAGAAATGCTCCTTCACTAAACAAGTATTCCAACGAAAGCAGCCAAACATGTCCTGGGCTTGACCTGATTGACTGAAGAGGTGGCAAACCTTTTCTTCATCTCCCAAGTTCTCTGCTGGTTGCTGGGTGTTAGGATGGAAAGGAGCCTGTGGCAGCTGGCCCATGTTAGCCACAGGGGAGGGCACAGATGGACACAATCCATGGGGTAATGTCAAGTAGTGACAGGCCAGGAGGGAAGCACTTGGCAGATGGGGTTAAAAGAGGCAGAAATCTGAATGAAAGAGGTCAGCTTGATCTCAGAGAGACAGAAAGACAAGAAAGTTAGAAATCCTTGATGCCATAGTCACTTAACAGAATATAAACAAATGGTTAAGAGGAAATCAATCTTTAGTCATGAATGAATGCATAGGTCGCATACATATTTAAAAGCATGTACTGCCAGTTTCCAAAAACAAGATGAATGGTCCCCTTGCTTTCCACTTTTGCTTGGCCTGGATGACAACAGCAGGAAACATTTTTACATGCCTTCCCTCTGCCAAATTCTAGCTACCATTTCTGTTGATTACCATCAGAACCAGGAAGAGGCTGTGAAGCCCCTTAGGAGCCTGTGCCTTCCCCTCCCTTGGCTCCTCCTCTTCTCCCTCAGGTGAGCAATATGAAAGTTGTCATACTTCAAGAACAGGAACTCCTTCAAAAAAAAAGAAAGAATATTAACTGCAGTTTCCCAGTCTACAAAATTAAACCCTTCACTTACTCACTACAATTTCCCACTGCATAAACCTGGACCACGACTGCAGTCAAAGCCAGCCACGTCCAGCTCCATACTCAGCTCCTCACCAGTGCTAGATTAATTGTCATGTCCCAGTTCTGGTTTCCATCAAGATTACTTCCTTATGGGGCTGAAGGAACCTTGAAGTAACTGCCAGTTGTGGTTAAGAGGGAACAGACCAAAGTTACATTTCATCTGTGATGGCCTTTCTTTCATGCCATGCAGGATGCATTCATTTTCTCCAGATAAGTATTTCCATGTGTTGGCTGTGTGGACCTCTTGCACAGAACCTATAAAAGCTCTACAATTTCTCTGGAAGCAGTGGAAATATCCCAAACACACCAAGACCCTGGTATCTCACTTTGGGTTCAGAGACCCAGGGAAAAATATGATGGGGCCAAAATTCAGAGTTTGGACTATCACCGAAGTGACTCTTCTGAAGAATTTTCCATCTGTTTGCATAGCTGGAAACCAACAAATTTCAGTTAGATACTAGATGCATGACAGGCTACTGTCATAGAATGGTTTGAGTTGTCAGGGAACTTAAAAGATTGCCTGTTTTTAATATATATTGATCAAGTTACAAATTAATCATATATTGATATCAAAGTAATTTAAAACTCTGAAAATTTGGATTCAATTCAGTAAGGCAAGTTACTTCAATGTAAATAGCAGGTTTTAAACCTGCTGAATATGTACTTTGTACCTACTTTTGAAACTATAATTGAACTGCATCAATTAAGAACCACTGACAAGCACACAATTCTTTGTGTAAAACTTGCATTTCACTTTTACTTATCATCTGTTGCTCTGGAAGATAGAATATAAGGAATGTCATATACCTACAGTGTATGTGCTCAGATTCCTATTGATAACATTTTATTATTTTAGAACAAATGGCATTTCTTATTTACTAAGCTATTAATACTTCACTTGTGATTTGCTTTGGATGGCATGTGGGCTATTCAAATTTATAAGAGCAGTAATATAAAACTCTGTTCTTTGTTTGTAAGCCCAGGCTTGAAGAACGAAGCAAGCATTTCTGCTTTTTAAACTTCCAGCCTGTTTGTCAGTTACTGCTTAGTCATTCTTTGGAGGCAAGTATGCTGAAATAAATACAGTAAAATTAAAAAAGCATTCTGTGAGAAGTTAGGGCTATAGAAATTTATTTTACTAATTCAGAAAATTCTGGCCCTAGTCATTTTGCCAAGAGTTTTCCCCAGTTTCAGCAACTTTTTCTTAAACTTAGGTGGAAAATATGCATCACTTTTTTTTGTTGATTTTATCACATTATTTTATTTTACTTACATAATAACTCCAGGCATTGCATTTTAATTTCAAATGCAAATTTAGTCAGATTTAAATTCTAAGTTTTTGTTATGTTTGGGTTTTTTTTTTTTAATTTAAAAACTGACTTCAGTAATTTAACTATTTTTGTCTACCACTCCTGAAATTCATACGAGCTGGCTTGAAAAAAATGACATCTCACACGGTGTTGCTCAATCCCAGAAAAGCACTTTTCAATTTCCAAATAGAGCTTCTTTTCTATTTTCTGTTTCATTTAAAAAGAATATTTCCTGACTGTCATAAAGTCTGTACTGAAAGGCAAAAAACCTGTCCTGAGAGATGTTTGTTTCTGCCCGACTCAGGGTGATCTGAGAAAAAGAAGAAAAAAACCCAGATCTGTTGTAAATGAGGCAACGTATTACTTTGCAGTTTAGAGATCTCAATCACTATTCAAACTCACTTTCCAAGTCTGCAAAAATTGGTCAGAAATTCTGCTTTCTCCCAGTCTGGAAAAAAATCAGTTCTGGCACCACAAAATGGAATTACACTCCTGCCAGCTCTGCCCCAGACATGCTCAGGTTGGCCTTTATTTGCTGTGTGTTTATTCTGTGACAGCCAGATAAATGACATGGTTCTATTTCTGCATCCACACACTACCACTGAACACCTCCTTTGAATAAATCCCACTCCTTGGTGCTGCTGGGACCAATTTTGTTGCACCTCAAAGCAACAGATGTCCCTCCAGCTTTGCTTTTCTTTTTCCTGTGACAGGTTAATGGCACACCTTCTCTGAGAAAGTCTTAAAAGGAGCTCGAATAGACAAGTACCAACTCAAGAGGCTCTCTGTTGTTTTGCATTTTGAAGAAAGTGGGTGAGATGTAGTACATTTTGATGTTGTTACCCTTTGTATTCCTTTTGCACGGGTAAGGATTACTATATGAGGCTTTCACTATGTGAAAACTGTTTGCTTTAGTCTGAATAAACTGAACAGCCAAAAAGAAAATAGCTGCAAGACATCATTTAAAACAAATCTGTTCCCTGACATGAATAGCCAAAAGCAGACAGGCAGATTAAACTGTGATTATTTAATGCATTAAGAATCAGCGGGATATGTTCACAGGATTGAGTCTGAGTTGTTGATACATCTTAGTTTGTGTCCTGAATTTCCAAAAGATCAGAACTGCATTGATAGCAAGATATTACACTGCTAGCAATAGTCACCTGGCTATGATTTACTGCAGTTTTCTGCCTAATAAACAAGCCTGAACATACTCAGTGACCAGAGCATTGCAAGTGACATCTTATTATAAGCTGTTGTAAAGTGAATATGAATGCAGAAAAAAATCCTTTCAGCTGCATATGCAGAGGATAGATCAGTCTTGCAGATATCATACTGATGCAGCTAAGAGTAGAGGTAAAAATTCCCCTACCCTTTCTTTATTGGAATTATTTAGTTTTCACTTTTTTATCCTTTTCCCATACATCTGTGTTGTAGCAACACATCACTCTCCAGAACCACTGGTTTGACCTTTGTACTGGGGCTAGCAACTTGAATCTGTACAAAATACTCATGAAGAGAGGAGAGAGTCTACATGCAATGGAGTAAGAAAATAGTGAGGTTTACATTCACTACTTTGTCGTATTTGTGATGCTACAGATCAAATCCCAATGCTTCCCCAAGGGAGCTGTTAGAATGTAGAACTTTCCTGACACAGCAGCACGGCTGTCCAGACCCATGCAGCCAGTCAAGGCATCACTGCTTCCTTCAGAAGGTGACTTAAGGCAGAGCTATGAGAAAGAGAAGGTACAAAGCCTGCTGCTCAAAGGGTGAAAAGAAGAAGCTAAACTGCCTGTGACCAGCCCAATCCTACACTGTTTCCAGAGCTCCACCCCATGTGGAAATTTCTAAGTTCTCCACTCCAGGATTTCCAAAGCCATGGGACAAGTCGTGGCTACTGCAGACCACAAAATAGGAACTTATCAGGCTGAAAAAGAAAGCAGAGTGTCCAGGTGAAATCCTGCTCCTGGGTGGGTTTCCTCCATCACTCTCCTTGCTCACACAGTGAGGCACAACTCCCACACAGAGCACTAAAAGGCGAGTGTGGTGCTGGACCTCACTTTGTGCAACTCTCCTATCTCACCTCCTCTCCAAAACCCAGATGGTGCTGTGGGCTGGCAAGAAGGAACCTCTTGAAATAGATGTTAAAAGGAATGTGGCTCTTTGCTACAATTCAAAAGAAAGCAAGGTATATTTGAGGAAAGTGTGTTCAAGGTAAGAGACAAAGGGAGCCTTCCTCTAACAAGTTTCCCTTTATGACTGCTGTCAACCACCTTCATGGACATTTGGCCCCTTTGAAACCACTTCTGGTAGGACATCAAGGAGGAGATCAAGAGCTTGGAATGTGAGGCTGCATCACTGAGTCCACCTTTCTACCTTGTGGGGGTGGTGGTGGTGACTGAGAGTGACTGCTCATCCTTCTCCCTCCTCCCTCCACAATAGGCTCCATCCCTCCTGCTGTTGGCCAGATTTTGGGTGGAGAATTACTACTGCCTCTTCCTTTCTTTACAGCCCTCTCTTGATCCTCTTACTAATCACCTCAGGGCCACACCTTCAAATACTGGAAAAGGAGGTGCAGCAATGGCAGCAGCACCACACATCTGGAGGAATCTCAACAGGTAAAGCAGTAGAAGATGGAAGTGCCACAGTTGCATAGAGGCAGCTTGGCAGGGACAAGCAGTAGATGCTTAGTGGTCCTGCCCAAATATATGCCAAATTGCACCCTAAAACACCACAGCTACACCCTGCCATGCACAGGGCTGAATTTCTGACAGAATTGTGCCTGCAAAAGGATTTGGAAGCAACAAAGATAAGGCATAGAATGGAAAAAAAAAAGCTTGGGTCCTCTGCTTCAGCTATACAAAGCCCATTATTTTCACTCTGATGAGTGAAATCAAGGACATTCCAAAGTGATTCACGATCATGTAACCTGGCTATAGCTGACAATGACTATGCCTTGGCAGACTGGGATGACAGACTGAAAGATGAGCTCCTAATAAAATCAAGCTCAAAAGCAAATGTAGAGAAAGCTCTAATGGCTGATAATTTAACACAGAAAAACAAGATATAAACAGCACACAGGAGTGTTCTGGTGTGCAGTTATGACCTACATGGTCATGTAATAAAATAGGTATCTGTAATAAAGCAGATATGAGCAACAGTCTCATGAGCCCACAGAGGTGAGGGTACAACAGCAGGATGTGCTATTACAAGAGAAGCAAACGTTGGAACACAGCAGGTTTGCAGCAGAGGTGGATTGCAGTGTGCAAAGCAAAAAGCATGCCTGGTGAGAGGCAAGGTGTGCTCAAAGACCCACATATAAACCCATCCTGCCTCAGTTCAATGCAGCTGGACTAGCAGGCAAGATCAAGCCATACAGGTACAAACAGGAACATAGACAGTTTGGATTTTGCCATAGGTCAAAATAAGATAAAGATGATGAAAAGTCATTTGTAACTCCCCATCTTAACAGTTCTTAAAGAAATTTCTATAACGTTTAAGTCTGGAGACAAACAGGTTTCAGCATAGTAAAAGGTCTAAACATGAACACTGTCTATGTGAACAAAATTAGGAATTAAAGCATTTCCTATATGCAAAAATGCAATGTTAAAATACAGGTAGAGTCAATGACAGGATAATGTCAGGATTCAGGACTTTTCTATAAAAAATGTGTATTTTGCTTCAGTACTAGAAAGAAAAAGGTTTAAAATTACTGAATGCAATAACAAATCCACCAGCAGTGGAATTCATAAAATGAAAGCTCACATCAGAGGAAACCAAGAAAGGGATATTGATTAGTTTAAAAACTCACCAAGTCTTTACAAAGCCATGTTAACTGCAAGTACTGCTTATAATAAAGGCCAGAAAAAAGGAGAGATGACAACTTACACGGGAATTGCACAGTTTCTAAATGGTGGAGGAGCCCTTGATGTAGGTGAGAAGAAGAGAGAGACAACAGATATAAGCAGCTCCTTGAAAAGTCATACAGAAGGAAGATATTGCTGCCTACTCAGACTGGGACACCAGCAATAAATCCTGGCATCAAATAAAAAACCCAAATGCTGCCAAAGTGGTGCTTCCCAAATAATTGGAAGGGACTATTTTAATTAGAACTATATTTGAATTGCAGACAACATTTGAATTATGTAAGAAGAAAGAAGAGCTAATGGTTCACTCACTGCTTTCTACTAATACAGAGCTTTATCCTATCTGTTTCTGGGGTGTTTTACAACTCCCAAAAGACAGAATATTCACGAAGAGACATTATTTCAGACAATATTATTATTGTTATTGTTATTTTTATTACTGTTATTATTACTGTTACTATTATTGTTAATCTGTCAAGTTTGTCTTGACTTTCTGCTAATAGTCAACATAGCATTTTAAAATTTTTACTTATTTGTTACTCGAATAACACCCATGCAAAAAAATATCAGAAAGCCCTAATTCATGAATTACTTTTTCACTATCTTGAGGCAATCTAGCCATTTTAGAGACATGTTACTGGATTCTTTGTAGGTTGACTTTTATCAGGGAAAAGGGATGACTCACTGGAGGTCAGGTAGGATTGCACAATACACCAGGTGTGGTAAATAGGAACTCTAGAAGGCAGGTTGTACCAGCAGCAGAAGCTAAATCAGGAAGTCAGCTCACACGCAACATGATCGAAAACTCCCTGAGTAAGAAGTAATAGCGAAGTTTTTTGAAGTAGTAACCCAGACTAAGTGATTTTTATTAGATCAGGACACATTTATTTTTATAACTTCTAGCATGCATGTCTGCAGGCTACTATTCAGAGCTTCTGATGATGGCAATTCTACTTAAATTAGTTTGAAATTTCTCTGCTTATTGACCTGTATGAAGCTGGGCTCCAGTAAGGTGTATTTATTGCCAAGATGTGGAAGAAAAGCACTAAACCTGGGGCTTTGAAACTGGTAACACAATGGTCCCTGCAGCTTTGTTGTCATCACAATGCAGCAGCCCTGTCACTTACACCTTGTTCAATGGTGAGAAAGAAGCTGTCTGTTTTAATCAGGTTGGGTCAGCAGGAAAGCAGAAAACACAGGTTGGAAGCTGTGTATCTGCTCCCTTTGCAGCCCCAAAGGTAAGTGTAAACTGGAGGAAGTCCTGGTAAGGCCAGGAGCCAAAGGGGCCCTTCAGGCTGAGCTGTGGATGTGTTTACACGTTTACATGAGTTAGCCCCGTGCTCCACTTGGGCCTCCCAGTTCTGCTGAGAAGCTGTGCACATCTGCTCAGACAAAATCACCCTGCAGGCCAGCCCTTGTGGTAACAGAGGCAGCTTGGCCAGAGCTGGCTCCAGTGTTTTGTATTGAAGCAAATTATACTGCGTGGACATCTTCTGTCTTCCCATCTCAGGGATTGGTTCTTCTGGATTAGGGATAAAGTCTACTCTGGTACATCCCTTTAAACAAAAATTCTGATGGGTTTCTCAACAGAGTCCTGTAAACTTATTTAATTCAGCCTCCACAAATACCAGCTTACAGCACTTAAGGCTAACCAAATATCTCTCTATCTCTGTCAAAAACCTGGGCCTATTATTTTACTGGAGATCCTTAGCTTCCTGGTGTTTTGTTTTATTACTGTTGCACAGAGCACACCACATGCCTTGGGGAGCAGTAAGTGCTACTGCATGAATTACATCAGCACACAGTGCTGCCAGTTTCCCTCCGGTGCATCACTCACCAGCAAACTGTGAGGATGTCCAAGGCCCTGGATCATACTGTCAACCCAAAGGAATCAAACATCTTGAATGACAGCTAAAAATAGATGTACAATTTGGTCTTTACCACCATGACCCCTCTGCAAACTGCTGGAGGAGCTGCAATCCCAACTCAGTCTCAGCCAGTTTTACTCAGATGCCATACATGCTATTCATTTTAAAAATCTGGTTTTGATGCAGTAGGACCATTTGAAAAGCAGCCCCAGGCTGCACAGATGCCAACCCTTCCTTGCCTTCCCCCTTCCTTGTCTCTCTGATCTGCTCAGGTGAAGGTTCCAATAACATCCTCCTCATAAATAATCCCAGCTCAAGCAGCTCCTGTGGTGTCCCCTGCTACTCTTTGCCTTTCTCCTGATCCTGCCTCCCATGTTCCCATACTGTTCCTGATAACCCTAAGTAATCACACAGGTAAATTAGACCCTGTTCCCAGGACACTCAGAACAAGCTCTCAGGTTGATCCCAGAATGATACCCATCTCTCCATCCCAGCCAGAACTTCTAGCACAGCTTTCCAGCTCCTCATACCAATATCTAGTTCCTGTGCTTTTCAGAAATTTTCCATTCCCATGACCTCTAGACCTGTAAGAAGGACTTTGGATCCAACCACTTTTTCCAGGTTTCAGCTAGCTTGCTGCAGTTAGTGACTCCATACTTCCCATCTGCCAGAGTCAATCTCCAGCCTCTGTCAGGATAGGAACATCTCTCCTCCATGTGGGAGCATTGTGTATCATAACACTTTCCAGGAAAACTCATAGCATCAGGCAGTTAATAAGGTTTCTGCAAAAGAATTCCTAGAATGTTCCACAGAAGTAGGGTGATTTCCAGCAGAATAAGTAGAAAATCAGCTACATTTTAAGAACAAAATATATTAACTGCTTGTGCCTCATCTTACACTTGCCTTTCCATACCTCTGTATCTCTAAAACTGCTTGGGTTCAGGCTACACCAAATGTTATCTGAAAAATTCTTGGCATTTCTGCTAACAGAAAGCAGTTTATTTAAACCCCAAGAAAATTCATTTCAATACTTGTTTTAGATTCTACCTAGCACATTCAATAATATTACTCAAATACACCAGGTTGTTGTGAATGGGAAACTGGAAGTGTACAGCAAGACTTGGACTTGCCAATACTCTTGCGTAAGTGTCAGATGGCACAGAAAGGACAGGAATTTTGTGAGAGAGCTCATGAGGTGAGGTAAGGTCACAAATCCTATGACACCTGTATTCAGAACTTTGAAACAGGAGAAGAAGGCAGCTGAGGTCTTTAGGATATTATCACAGCCTGTAGACCTTGACAGGATCTCACAAGCCTTGAGGAGCGTCCTCAGCTGGGACAGAGCCACTTTCAGCACAGGCAATGGGAACTGCTAATGAAGGACAAAGGGAACAAAAAAGAATGAGTAAGAGTCCAGTATTTTATTAGTGAGTTTGACACCTGGTTAAACAATACATACATTTGGAACTGGACATCCAGTAGCTCCCTTATACAAACTATCACTGTACCTTGGCAAATTCACAGGGCGGAAGGAAAAGCCATTTAAATGATACAGGCTTCCAGGAGCAGGACAGACAGTAGCAGGTAAGAAGGTTAGCTGGAAGGAATGGGAGGGGAATAAAGGAGAGTGTGGAATATCCAAGCTCTAGGCATCTGCCTTCCCTAGTTCAAATGAACTAACTAATTTCCCCAGGTGCTCTCTACAGAAACAAGCTTTTCCAGAGGACAATTCACTGCACAATATTAAACTGCTGCTCTACACAACTCCCATGAATTTATTCCCTGTTTCCTAGGGAAATACTGCTCTCACCAGCACTTGCAGAGCATGCTCAGGGAGATGTGCTGACTAATTCTGATGCCTAGAGATGTGTGAATCTCCTTTCCCTTTCCCCTCCCTCCCCAACTACCCATTATGAGTTAGCATGTAAACAAGTGGCATTCACCCCATATTCACAGATCAGGAGTTTGTCAAGGAACAGGACTTTTCACTGGCTGTCATACCTAGCAGACAACACAGAAGATTCTAATTCATTCTAATCCCAGATGGACTGTTTGTGTTTTGCCAAAAATTCAGTTTTCTCCCTCACAGAACATCAAATCTGCCCATGCCATGTCCACCACAGTGGCACAGAAGTCCCTGTGGATTCTCAGTAAGGTGTCCATTCAAGTGGACAAGCACAGGATTTGCCTGCACAAATCTGCTGCCAACTCACATGAGTCTCAATGCACTGAAGGCAACAGGAGAATTTTCACTGATTTTAACAGATAGGGTAGATTTAAACAAATGCCACATGCAGAACTCATTCACACATCAAGCTCCAGTCACTGCTAAAATCCTACTGCTTAGGAGAAAATTGCAGACTTCTCTTCGTTTCCAGCAGACTGAATTGTATCCAACTCCTGATGAACATTTACCCAAAGGATGACTTTTAACTGTCAATATTGACTGGCTGCAATTATGTATACATTCACAACATATACACTCCCTTATTAAAAAGTTGCCCAAATGATAAAATAGAAAATAAAAGATTGTTTCAGTTTGAAAGAACAATTGCACAGACTGAAGTTTGCTTCTATATTAATATGGCACCAATAGATGCTGTAATTAGAAAGTAAAAGGCAACCAGAGGAATTGTTAATAACGTTGTGCAGTGCTTAGGCTTCTAAAACTAAAATGCTTCTTTAGGGAAGTGATAATGTTTTCATATGTGATCCTGTGACTACAGTAAAAATGCTAAAGACCCATTTCCACAGGTATCATATGCTATAACCTGGGTTGGTTTTGGCTGGGGTAGAGTTAATTTGATTCAGAGTAGCTAGTAGGCAGCTGTGTTTTGGATTTTGCTGAAAACAGTGTTGATAACACAGGGATGTTTTAGTTATTGCTAAGCCTTGTTTGCACACCCTCAAGGCCTTTCCTGCTTTTCACCCCATCCCACCAGCAAGTAGGCTGGGGGTGCATAAGAATTTGGGAGGGGATGCAGCCCAGACAGCTGACCACAGAGTAATATTCCATACCATACGGTATATAAAGCTGGGGAAGGAGAATGAAGGGGAGGGCATTTCAGAGTCATGGAGCTTGTTTCCCCAAGTAGCTGTCGTGTGTGATGTAGCCCTGATTTCCTGGGAGTGGCTGAACATGTGCCTGCCCATAGGAAGCAGTGAATGAATTCCCTGTTTTGCTTTGCTTGCACGTGCAGCTTTTGCTTTATCTGTTAAACTGTCATTACCTCAACACACCTTTTTTCCCCTCACTATTACCTTTCTGATTCTCTCCCTCATCCCACTGAGGTACAGTAAGCAAGCAACTGACTGGTACTTTGTTGCCAGCTGGGGTTGAACCATGACATAAGCACGTGGATATATTTGCAAATTGCTCTGTTTTCTACAATACTATTCTAAATTTATCACTATTCCTAATGATTTTCTCTGTTTCCAGGAGTGCATTAGTGATTTTCTTTTCTTAAATGCAAGGTATTTATTATTTTTTGCTCTGATCCACTCCCATGCTGAATTAGAACATAAATGAAAGAGAATAATATGCTGCTTCCAGTATGACCCCAAAAATATTTAGGTTCTGTAGAGAGCAGGCAGGCATTGCCTTAGTTCAATGCATGTTTCTAATCTCTGCTGGGAGAAGATTTCAGTGTTGGCACACGGCACCAGAGAAACTGAATGAGATCAAGATCTCTCTATCAAGAGACAAGACTCTTCTTCTATTTTATACAGATTTAATTTGACGGAAGTTGACCTCCACTGTGAAAACAAGCCACCCCCAAAAAAACCCAAAAAACACACAGCCCCCCCTCACACCCACCCCCAACCTAACCGGCAGAACTACTAATTAGAGAAAACACACACAACAATTCAGGGCAATTGGAAAAAAAGGTCAGGACTGTGGTGGCACAAGTTTTGTATTTCAAGTAAAGAGGTGGAAAACTGAACTGGAACTTCATTCTAGAAAATAGTACATGAGTACTATTGAGATACAGTCATTTCCAGACATATCTGGAATGGGGGGACAGACCCTGGGAGAGAGAAATATATATAGTATTTACAGTCCTGCAGGATCTACTGTCAGGGATATTCCCAGCTGAATCCCAGGAAAGCTTGTTTTTGCTAGGTTCCTACCTACCTGAAAAGACAGGGATGCATCAAAGCAGGGGAATTGCTTTGGTCTGGTGCAAACCAGAAGGCACAGGGTATAGCCCAGACTCTCCCATAACACCTGGAGAGCTCAGGAATCACAAGTAGTCAAAAAGAAGGTAATGAAGCAGAAATAGCAACTGCTTGACGGCAACAGTGAGTTCTAGCCCTACAGTTTTTCTGTCTGCCATGTTCTTTCTTCCCTAAGAGCAGTCTCAGGAATTGATTTTCTCTGGCTCTTCACAGTACTGTTGGATCACCTCAGCAAGGTCAAGACACCGCAAAATTCGCCATTTCTCAGCAGCCAGCTCCTCCTTGGAGACCTGGCCCAGCAGTTTCTTGGCAAAAAGGTTCTGATCCTGCATGAAAAGGCCCACAGAAGACCTTGGGGCTTCAGGAAAGCTCTCCAGGCAACCACTTGTGAAACAGAAGTTGATTTTCTTTTCACGTCTCATTCCTGGTCCCCTTTCTTCAATCCAAGTCAAGGGTCTAGTGTGAAGGAGCAGAGAAAAGGTATTAATTACGAAATTGAATCAACAATTCAAATTTGTTTGGTTTTTTTCCTCAGCATTTGCAGAAAATGTTCTAATAAATCCACCATTCTTAAATATCGGTCAACGCATATTTAGTCCTGACCAACATGCCTTGTGGTTATAGAGCTCAACAGCAGGTAATAGTCTTAACTCTGCCACTGTTTCATGCCATGACTTTCAGGACACCATCTAAGCTCTGTCCAGCTTTGTTTTCCCTGTGCACAAGGTGAAGCAAGCAACATCAAGCCACGTCATAAGGAAGAGGGAAGTTTGTGGGTTGTTTGTTTGTGGACTTGGATGAAAAGTGCAGTTCAATGTCCAAAAATTTTGCACATAATTGAGTCACAGCTAAACTCAAAAGGCCCTCAATGTCTAGTCATTCCTCCAGCAAGAGTAGATTTTAAGTCACACAAGTACATAAAGACAACCCAGGCGCTAGTATGCAAGCTGAACCCCACCCCTTTGGGATGAGCTGGACAAATTCACTGACACAGACACAAGTGTCCATACTCTCTGAACTTTCAAAATGTTTCATTCTCATCACTGGGAGCACTGTGCTGATCCTAAAAATTATACCTACACAGACTCTTGGGCAGGCCTTTCTTAATCAGAGCAGAGTCCTGTCTTATGCCAACACAACAGCAAGGCCTCCAAACCAAGCCCGGTGGTATTGGCTATTGACTTGCATAGCTCACACCTTCCTTCCCAACTTCCCATCTCAGCTGAGGGGAAAGGAGCCATGGGACATGCTGTGCCACTTCAGGGGTCTTAACAGACTCCTTGACTCAACACTGCAACGCCTTTGAGGAATGGTCCTCAACACCAGCCACAGTCAGGATGCTCCCTCCCTGCTCTTTTGTCAACTGCCTGAACCGTGCCAGTGCCTTTCTGCAGCTCATTCATCAGCACTCACTACTGCCTGTGTTTAGAGGATGTACATTATTTTTCTTACTTGGTTATTGATGGCCCTTCCATCTTTATGGCCCACTTTAGTCTGCCACTCACAAATTATGAAGGCATCAATAGCCCAGAAGAATAAATTCTGTCTCCAAGTACTGCCCATTAAATCTTCAGTATCATTAGATCTGGAAAGAAAGTCCTTGTCAATCTGCCCTGAACACATTCCGCAGAGTGCTCAGCTTAATGTTTCTGCACCTCTCATCTTTTACACTCTAGAATTCAGTTTCTGTATTTACATCATCATATCAATTATTCTTTGCTCACCTGTACTTCCACATCCCCACCACTTCCCCTACAAATCAAGCATGGCCAGATGAACCTGATTGAACAGAATGAAACAATTGGAGGGGGAAAAAATACCCAAATCACAGCCTGCAAGAATGTACCAAAAAAAATTCTCAGAGGACTAATAAATGCAAAGGCACCATGCATTTTAGGACATCCTGGGACTACATGCCACTGCAACCCAGAAAGGTGCTTGGGGGCCATATTGCTCAGTGTTTTCTGTGCTCCCATCCTCCTTCCCTGAGGTAAATGCTGTTGATCTGGGTCAGAGGCAGGCTGCTGAGCAAGCTGGGCTTTGCTCTGACTTGACAGAGCCAGTTTTATATTCCTGTGATAGTAAACTGTCACAGAGGGTTTAGGACACTGTTATTCAAAGCTGCTTTATCTCAGGTAGGTAGGCATGAAGAAATCACTGGGCAGGCACAGGAGAAGATCTCCATCATGTAATAGCAAGGAGCTCTCAATATGATCCAAAACAGGCCCTGCCAGTGCAGGATCACCTCCCTCCATCTAGAGCAGATGCACACCAGTGATCAGGCTCAAGTGTATGCCTTCTGCTCTAGCTTGGGAAGCCACTGAACCAGAAGCACAAACATGCAGAGAGGGCAGAATTTAATCAAAGTGATTAGAATGACTGATTTAGATCAGTGAGCAGGAAAATGTTGGATTTACTAATAGATTTATCTTCTTCTGCAATTGGAGTTTTAGTCATTTTCCAAAAGAGAGGTTGATTCTACTTGATTAGTAAGAAAAATGTATTCACTTCTAATCAACAACTTCTACTCTGAAATAAGCCTCTTGTTTTGCTATAAAGATAAGTATGTTGCAAGTTCACACATTATTTAAGCAATTTTGTAGCTTAAGAAACAGATTCATATTTTATGTCAGAAAGTTGTGAAGGGCTGTAGCTTTTTTCACAGACAATTTACCCATTTTCATTAAAGATTTATATCAAAGCATTATTTAGCTACAGACGTTAGAAGTGCTAGTTGAGTTACTTAAAAGCAACAAATCCAACATTTTTGATATCTGAATAAATCTGGGTTACATATGTTGGGTAGTTGAAAAAGTAAATTTAATCAAGTACTAACAAACCACCTTTATACTGACTGTTTGCAAAGGAAACAGTCTGCAGTGGAGAAAACACCCTGACTTTCTATGACCATTTTGTCTTTCCAAATTGTAAACTGACAGCATTTTCTCAGCTATACTGAAAAAGACTTTTTGCTTTTCTGATTCCCTTTTTCCTCAAATAATGAGTGGCCCTTGTTTGACTGCAATAGCTCAATAAACCAATACAAAGCAAACACTCTTTGTATCTCCAGAAGAATTAAACTGGCTTCATGCTTGAAAGAATTCTGGGTCCACTCAGCTTAAAATTTTATGCAACGATTTCTGCAGAAAGCATGTATTACATCATTTTCTATGGATGTTCAATTTAAAGATATTTTATTAGACTCTGTAAGCTCTCCATAAAAATACAACTTCAAATTTTTCTTGTCAGAATATGTTCAGAAAATGTCTTCAATTTCTTTTACACATTTTCCTTTTAACTCTTTGAAAATGCCAATATTTTTAATTTATCATTAAATCAATGAGAGGTTCCCTTAGCTTGGATGGGAATTAGACAATTGGACCCTATCCCTAGTTAACATCAAAAGAGATGCTGCCCAAATCATTATCTCTCCAGCTTGCACTAAAAATTGATTTCTGACATTTACAAAATCCAAGTTCTGTAATCCTGGAACAGGAACTGCAGTCCCAAATCAGACACACTGTCAGTAGAGGCTTGGCTTTTCCTGGATTGCTCAATGTTGTATCACAAGCTGTCAGCTCAGCTGTTCTGGACACACAACAGAGGCAGAGGTCATCTCTCAAATAACTGGGTGCAGGCATTAACACACACCTCCAAAATCCTTCCAGAGCCAGACGAGCAGCGAGGGTGGGCTGTGCAGTGGAGACAGACTATACCCTTTGCACAAATCCCTGCTTAACAAGCAGAACACAGGGTCCTGCATTCCGCACCTGCTGTATTTCCCAAGGCAGAAAATAGGATGAATTAACCTGATTTCTCAAGGTTACTGTATTCATGTCTTTCAAAAAAGGATGGGATAGCTCTCATGAAAGGTACAGACCTTTCCCATCCTTCAGCAAAATAAAGCTTGGGCAAATTAGATCCATAACACCATCACCATTACTGCTGGGCTATAACTTCACTTGACAAGAGAGTGGGCCAAATTCTCTACTGCAATAACTCCACTGACGTCAGTGGGGGAAGGTCAGCAGGAAATATGGCCCCAGCACTGAACACAATACAGGAACGCTATGTAATTTTCCACCCACCCTGAATTATCCCAGAGGCATAAAACTGACTGTCCCCAAACTTATTAAAACACTTACAGTGAGAAAACACTGATCCATACAAATAGTAGAGGCCAAGAGAAGCAAATATAGGTTAGTGCTGAGGAGCAGAAAACAAAAAGTAATCCAGAAACAGTTCTGTATCCAGCAAATATCATATATAGCAGCTAAGGACTACCCAGGAGACAGGACAGCCAGGGAAATGTTTAAACCATCCGCTAGTTCCATCTGCTGGAATTAGTTCAAAATCTCACCCTATCTAGATCTTTACAGCTACTTATGTTACTAGCAAATTGCAAAGAGGGTAAACAGAGCTTGCTTGTATACAGAGTTCTGTCCTCTCACAACTGCATTTCAAAAGGAACTGGAAATGCTGTTTTATTTAAAGGGAGAGAAAGATTGCTAAGACAAGATGATAATCCCATGATAAACTGCTATGGGGTTTGTAGGAGTGGCTGATGAAATGCTTAACCAGATCTGTGGTGAAGTTAAGAGTTTAAAGGAGCCCTGATTATTCACTCCCCAGATAGCAAGTCCTTCAGGTTACTACTTTAACTAAACATTTATCTAAAATACTGGGTTAAGTTTGGGCTTTTTAAGAGGTCTATCAGTATATCTGCAACCAAAAAAAAAAAAGGAACAAGGAGTTCCATCACCATTGGATAATTTCTCTCTACCTTTTCATGTCAGATAATTCTCAAATCATATCTTGTTGCTTTTGTTGCTTTAAACTGACATTGCAAATAACTTCAACTTATTTGAAAGGACATGAACTCTGCACAGATCATCCAGAATGACCAAACCTGAGAGTTTCCACTGCTCTCTGGACCAAGCTGAGTAGCCAAGCAACAGTATGAAATAATGGTGACTTATTTCATAGTTATAATATACCACGTTTTAGCAAGGCTATTAATAATATCCTAGTTGATAAGAAGGATATTGTCACTGCATAACAAAGAGAGATCAAACTCAATATTATAAAATGCATCTTTAAAGACATACACTTTCATGCCAGCCTCCACCCATTCTGTTTCCACAAGAGGAGAAGAGGACACAGAACTCCTGCAGGCAGAAGTTCTGCAGATGATGAAGAGCCTGACTCACGTGTTGCCATAGACATTACTCACTTCTTGTTTGCCGTCTGAAAGTGAACAGTCATTCTGGAATAATTCTTATCCTTCTGCTTCTCCCTGGTGGCAGAGGTAACAGTGAGGTCTCCAAAGAGGTCAATCAGCCACGTCAGACGGGCGATTCCACTGAAAGCTGGGAATCCTGATTTGTTTTCATCGAGGACACTACCTGGTGGAATAGGAACTCTTGAGGAATAGGAAACAGAATAATGCCTTCTGCAAAGGAAAGGATGAAGAAACTGCAGTGTTGCAGGCTTAAAGATTAGGGTGTAGAAAGGTCAGTGGATGGACTGACTAGGAAAGTCAATAAACACATTTAACATTGAAATGGATCAGTTGATGAGCTATAGCAGAGAGGGCTGCACAAAACATATATACAGCAAACTCTTCAGGACATGTTGAAGACAGGAGGGTGTATGTGAATTCAAAAAGGGAATTATCCAGAACCAGTACCTGTGTCTCTACTCAGTTTATATATAGAGTCTAGTGTGAAAGGACTGAATGAAGCCTGGAAGCACTGGCATCCCTGGGGAGCAAATCCAGATTGACTTTGATTTCTTCAGAGCTACTGACCTGTGAAATGCAATGTTCCCTTCACCAGGTCTTTCCCAGCCACCTCTTTTTTCAGCTGCTTGTACTCCTCAGTAAGAAGTTCAATGTGCTCCACATGGAGTACTTTACCTGCCATTAAAAAAAGAAAAAAACAAAATAAATCCACATTAAAAAAAGAGGCAGGACAGATTAAATAAAAGTTTTCTGTGTGAATCAAAGTCATGTCTAAACACTAAAGGCTTCAGTAGGCAACACTGGGAACTCACTCAGAAATATTCTCCTGCGTGACTCACAAAGTGATGTCAGGAAGAAAATCAAACACGGAGACATGGGCCCTGAGCTGAAGCATCAATCTAGGTTAATGATTTTCAGGAGACAACAAATACAAAGAGTACAGGAACAGTAGCCACTATGTTTAACAGAAACTCTGTAATGAAACCCAGTACCCGGCTAAGGCTGAAACATGAGTCTTCAGAGTAATGGATGGATTAATTCTTGGCCTCTTTCCCCTCACATTTCCTTGTTCTGCATTTTTCCTCCCAGGGTAGTAGGAAAGAAAAAGGAAGGGGAAAAAATAGCATAATGCTGAGACCCAGATTGGAACAATATGTTAAAGACTGCCTCCCTCCACTGCAATTAATTGGGCCACTTTGAAATAGAGGTTATCCAACACAAGTTGAATGTGTCCCTCATCCAGTATGTGCTCTTCTGGAAGATTTCCAGGAGAGTCATTGTAGGCTGGTGTCAGTAACTGCTGCTGCTTCAAGAAATGAGGCATAAATTCTGCTCAAGGGGAAACCATTTGGTGAGCAACAAGGCAGTAACTGGTGCTGGTACAGGGAAACAGCAAAGCAGAAATCCTACACCTCCAGTGTTTCAGGACAAAAGTCACAAAGGAGATCTTTAAGAAGCAGTGATATAAAAAGTGCAGCTTGTCCAAATGATTTGCACTCTGCTTCTGCCCAGCTCTGCTCTTTCCCTTGCAGTCCCATTCACCCCACTGGCCCCAGCTGAACTGCCAGCTTCTGGCCCTTTGCACCACTGGGATGGGACCACACATTTTCTGGAAATATTTTCCTTAGAAACAAGGTGTCTTTCAGACAGAGATGCCTGCTGGCCTACAGTAGCATGAGCAGCTGTGTGTGGCCAGCACATCACAAATGCTAGAAGCTATGAGAGCTGTCTGCAGTTTCATTTCCAGGGAGAGAGAGCACATGGAAGTGCACAAGTCCAATAGCTGCACTCATCAAGTGCTTTACTATCACCGTGACAGGGGTTTTCCTCTTTAACTGCATTCTAAGTGTCACAAATAGAGGCTAGAGTTTTTGTGAGGGGAAACATACCTTACTCTTAGCATTGACATTTGTGTGTTTTCCCCCCTAATGGCACAAGTCTTACATCCTAGACTGGCACATCTCTGAGACAGTCATACTCCCTTGCATGTGATGACAAAGTAGGCCAGAGTATTGCCTTTCAGTTTGGTGCCTTTGGTGCTACCCAATGGGTAAAACTCCTTACAAACGTGTTACCTTTCTGCTCAGCCATCTCCCAGAGCTCATGGGCTGCCTTAGCAGACAAAGCCATGGGGTACTCAACAAGGACATGTTTCCCAGCTTCTAAGAACATTCTGAAAGGGATAAAAGATCAGCCATTAAAAACAATGTTATCTTAATCCCCTCTCACCACAGTGCAAACTGTTTCTCATTCCCACAGCCAGCTTCATGTGAAGAGATGCACAACATGGAGTAACAGAAATAAATGGCAACTTTCCTAGCAAGGATGGTGTAGTGGCTACATCACACATTTAAACAGCAGGGGAGTGGGGTTTAAATTTTTTATTTTGGCACAGAATTCCCTCACTCGCCTGCATCAAGTCATAAAAATGCTACAGCATTGAGCACTGCAATTTCTGACTTATAGGCATATCAGCAGTTGGAGTGGGGCACTGGACTACCCTTCCACAATATAAGCTGTGAGGGAAGGCTTTAAATCCTGTTTTAAGCTACCTGTCCATCAAAAACAGGCCTAGAGGTGCGGAAATGGAATTACTCGGGAAATTAATCCATGTTAAATCCTACTCTCTTGCAGGGCTTATTGGTGCTCTAGGGAACCCACTACCATTCACTTCAGGCCTCTAGCCTGGCAGTCTTTCCTCAGTGTTCATATGTACTCCTGCAACAGCTTTACGCAGCTCCTCTGTGCTTCTGAAATACAGGGGAAAGGGGGAAAAGGGTGGAGAGGGAAACCCCCCCAAATACCTGATTGTTTCTTCATGGCTTCTGTTCTCTGTGCTGATGAAGGCTGCATGGATATCTTTGTTTCTCAGAGCATCTTCCAGGCTAATCTGCTTAGCCTCATTAATATTGCCAAAACTTCTCCTGCATATTTAGCATAAATAAAACCAGAGTATTACTGTCACAGTCCATTTTAACCAACCACATGTTGTGTAGCAGTACTTAAAAATTGTTGCCATGGACCAGGGTACAACAACCAGTTTCTTATCCAGGAAGAGCATGAGCTCTTACAGACAAAAGTGGAATGGAGAAGAGAACCAAAGGAAAAAAATGGATCAGTCTGCAGATGGTGGTATCAGTCCAGAAACTGGCCTGCTATTGAACTGTCAAGTCCTTTTCAGTTTTGGTGTTTTGGTTTTTAATAAGCATTATTAACAAAGAGATGTTGTAAAAGAGTGACTTGAAAGAGGACACTGCTCCTAGGGGAGAACTTCTCCCCACCATCCTGGACAATGTGGACGAAAGCACTCGAGATGGCAGGGATGCACACAACTGCAAGTACAGACAAGCAGGAGAGGGACAAAGCAGCCTGTTACAGATGCTTGGCTATGATGGCTCACCTTGCAACACACACAGCATGTCAGTGCTAAGGAGGAAGCTCTCTTGGGCAGCAAGCTGAGCACAGCTCCAGCTGAAAACGAAAAACACACAATCCCTCCAAAAGCCCTTTGCATTACTACTGACTGGAGCAGGCAGCTTGACACTGCTAGGATAAGTGACAGAGGACAGGACAGCAGGCCACAAGCAGGAGTTAAAAGCAAAGACAGGCGATGTTTGTGTCTGATGGAGATCCAAGGAATATTACTGTCAATCATGCATTTCAACAGCATTATTTCTCAAAGAAACGGTGGTGGAAACCCTATCTTCTGTGCTCTTCAAGGTTACCTGTAGCACTGGCAGAGGCATCAGAGAACCAAAAGTGTATTTGGCAGGAAGATAAAGTGTGTGACCTAATCAGTCCTTTCCATCTCAAACAACCCTGCAGGATTTCAATATAGCTCAAAAAACACATTCACAATCTGAGATCCATAAAGGTACTGCCTAACTATTTCAAACTTTTATGCTCCACTGTAATGGGTCAGACGGTCCAGCAGGAATGCTCAGAGGAAGGTACACATGAAATTTCCACAGTTCCAGACCAGTGAGAAAAATTCTTGTTCTCTAAGAAGCGTGAGAAGGATAAAAAGCTACCTTATTGCACGTAGTGAATCATGGGATTTTCTTTAGATATCTACAGGTTCAATACCTGGTTTTAAAAAAACACTAGAATTTTATTATGAGTATTGGGGGCATTAAAACATGTTTTTGCAAAAGAACTTTTTTAAACTCTGTAAAACTTTTTTTTTAACATTTCTAGAAGTGTCATTCAGACACTAGATCATTAGAGTACTTATTGTCTGCACTACCTTAAATCTACAGGAAATTCCAGTCAGACAGTTTCTTTTTATCACACAGATTCTACAGCAAAAACATCTCTCAGTTTTTATTTTAGTAATTTCTGAAAGATAGCTCACTAAGGCAACCTATTTGTTCCCTCTTGCAAAGCTTTCTGTGCTCACTTCTGAGCTGCCACTCAGAATGATGGGCATAGTTGCACAAACTTTCCCTTTTTGGCTTGAAAAAGAAGAAAAGAACATTACAATATACATATTAGACATACTAAGATGAAATTTCTAACCTGGATACAAATCCAAAGAGTTTCAGGTGTTCAGAAGGGCTGGAAGGCATCGGATTCATCAAGTCTCGGATTCGTGCTAAGCCAGCAATTCCAACTCCAACCACCACTGTCCCAAACATTTTGCTAATCTGTCCAAAAGGGAAAAAAAAAAAAGGCAACTTTTTTTCCTTCTAACAGGGACAAGCGCAACTGAGAGGAAAGGTGGGAGAATGGATACTCTTGAACCCTGCTTTCATAGCACCAAACCTTATTCAGGTGACAGCAACCAGCTAACAGAGATGTGATGCTATGGGCTACTGAGCTCACTCATATCCCATTGAAAGGGGATCAAGCAGTTCAGCGTGTCATAGGACTGATCTTGAGATTTGTATTTAACAGCTATTAAATCACAGCTCCAGCAAAGTTCTTCCTTTCCGTGAATAGAAAGCAGACTTCAAAAGTGAGACATTCTTCTATTTATATCACCACTTCCAAGCTGGGAAGGAGCCAAAAGACTCTGCAATCCCAGCAGAGCTTTATATAAACCCTGCTGACTTCCTGAGCGTCTGCAGCACAGTGCTACACAGACAGTCCCAGTGCTCAGCAGCATAGCTGGAATACATTGGGACAGGACGCAAAGAGCATCTTTTCATTCCCCATGTAACCACCAGCACATCCTACAATGTCAGGCTGTAACCAACCATCTAATTTGATCAAGATGCTTGCTTGACATTTCCACGCATAAAAGAAAGCTCTGCCATCTCTTTAATGACAAGCAGGGATGTCTTTAAGATTCACATCTCCCAAATGCAATTGCTGACACAACAGCATAATATGGAGGGTGAGACAGGTATTGCACTCATTGATTGGGCTGCTGGGCCTCTGGCAATAAATTCTTCTGTTGGTTTTATGTTTTGCTGTTGATCTGTGGAAGAACTTGGCATCTGATGAAACCTTTCAAACCTGCACTGTTCCAACACTGAGGACTAGCAACACTGAAATGTAGAATAAAGACTTTTCAATTAGAAATTGTAAAGCAGGTATGCTTTATTTCTAGCTGAGGCAAATGGGGGGATACCTTCTCCAAATCGTGTGTACTTGGTCAAGACAAGGTCCAGGTTTAAATACACATTGATCCCACAAACTCACGCCTCCTCACCTGCCCATTTCCTGCCTTCTCTTGCTTTGTGTTCTAATTAGCTGTCATGACTCCTCGTGGTCGTGAGTTGGGGTCTTGGGAGGAAGGCCAACGTCTTCCTCAGATTGATCTTTGCTTCTGGGCAGCTGCAGTGGAGGTTTGGCTATTTTTCAGGTCAGTTTGTTCTTGCCAAAGATGAGGAGCTTGATTTTGCTGGATTCAAGCCACAAAGTTTTGCTTTATTGATTTTTGACAAATACCTAGGTCTTGCTTTGCTGAGTTTCAGCATTATACATCTTACCTATATGACTTCTACTTAGTAACTACCTAACAACCAAGCTTAATAGCTAATCTTCTATGTGTTCTCAGTACATGCTGTCTCTTTACTTTTACAAAATCACCAAAAGCTGCTTCTAAAATCTTGTAATTTTATATTTATAAATGTCCTCCATATCAACACTTTGTAAATTAATCGAAGATTTACAGGAAAATGGCCCAAAATTAGTCAGGTCAGATCAGACCCTCTTCGTTTTTTCTTCCATCCATCTCATTAAAGCATCCCTTCAATCTCTGTTTCTTCTATTTCAGTCTTCTTCCTGCCACTGCCAATCCCTTCACTTGAGTGAACTCTTTAGATTGTTCACACTACTTGGCTGCAGCCCTTCACATCTTTCTGAGATTGAGATGGGTAAATGGACAACCCCACTTAACTCCTCCTTGTGCCTCTTGTCTGACAGGATCACAGTGCAGCAGCAAAGCCATAAGTGACTGTTCTGGCAGTGCAAGAGGTTGACAGCTGCTGGCACAAAGCAAAAAGAGATCCCCTCTCCAATCACATGCCGTGTCTGTATTTTGTTTTCCTTTAAGCTCCTGCCTGGGTGCTGAATGCCACTCACTTTATATATGCCAAAAATATACAAAGGTAAAACACAGCAGCATGTTTAGTGTAAGAAAAGAAATTAGTGATATATCAAAGAATTCTCGTGGGGAATTACAGGGACATTTTATTACCAAGTATATGAGGTATGGTATGGTGACAGTATTCACCAGGGAAGAGAAGTGTGCAGGGCTGAAAGAGAGTGAGGGGGAAAGGAAGGCAACATAACCACAAAACTCATTTTCAGTACCACCCACAGGCAGAGTCCTGCTCCGGGCTCTCCATTGTATTTGCTTTTCTCTATGGCCAAAAAGAAAATGAGACAGACTTTCAGAATGACCTCAGCTGGAAGGAGTCCCAAAAGGTCACCCAAATCCAAACCCCATTCAGTTGCACCAGGGCCATGCTGAGTTCTGACTGCCCCCATGGCTGGCAATCTTTCAACCTCCCACGCCCTTGCCACAACATTTCACCACTGTCACAGCAAGAACATTTTTAGTATTCTAAGGCTCCAAACAACCTAGATCAACAAGACTTTTAAAAGAGCTTATGGTTGTTCATGTACTCTGAGTTAGATGCACAGGAGAAATACCGAGAAGATATTCTCAAGAGGTCAAAATACCAAAAAAATATTTTACTGGGAATTTCAGAAAATCTGAGAAATTTGGCAAGTTTAGTACAATATTCAATTAACAGAAAACACTTTTTAAAGCATTAAAGTTTGCAAAGTTGAGTGGGCCAAGTTAAGTTCAACTTTAAGTTACTCAAAAATCCAAGAAGAGGGAATTAGAAGAAGAGATAGCAAGAAAAAAAGAAAAGCAGAGAAGATATGGAAAAAAACAAATACAGCTACCAGCTCCTGGGTTCCAGCAGTGTACAGAGAGAAATTCCAAGAGGAGGTACAGTCAAGACATTGGACCGCCTTGTGTTTGGCCTTAAATACCCCTTGGTGTTCCTGAGCCCTTCCCCCAGGTGGGACTTCCAGTCATTTGGCCACTCAGGAGCTGAGCTAGGGGCTCCAGAGGTGGCCATGGAGAAATGCCTCTGGTGTGCCAGGAACTGGCAGCCACTGCTAGGCTGGGATACAGGCTCTAGTGTGGGGGTGTACAGGGGAGGGCACTGCCTCACCTGACCTTCCCCTTCCTCCACACACATGCAGCCCATAATGTCTTGAGACATCAATCTTTCCAGTCTCTCACAAGTCCAGCTTGAAAAGAGCTGATCAGGAGCTTACATTAAGTTCAGAAATTTTCAAGGTTAGCAGAGTGTTAAGCTGTTAATATTTTCCCATTGCCTTCAGCAGGATTGGGAGTTGGAGTCATACAGCAAACAAATTCCCCTGAACCTCCTACAGTCATGCTGTTTCCAATAACTACTTTTATTTTTTCTTTTCTTTTTTTTTTTCTTTTCTGTTGAGCTGCTGATCTCTGCTTCAAGAAAATGGAGAAAGTGTGGGAGCTCACTACCTTCTTCAGGGAACATAGAATGTCTCTCTGTAAATGCCCAAGTTGCTGAACATCAACATTTTTGCCTGTCCTTTGAAAAAATAATTTCCTAGTTTTTTCAGATGAACATGTTCTGATCTCCTCATAACTAACATTTAAAAGAAGCAAGAGGATTTCAGCCTAAGAACAAAACCTGTTACTGTGCAACCTGTTGCCATGGCAACCAGCCATTTGGTCCAGGTCAAGGGTTCAGGGGCTAATATACTGAAAGAGACAGCTACTGAATGTACGTTCTGGAACCTCTGCTTATGCACGTAGCTAAGAGAAAAACTGCTATGTTTGCATCCCTGCTGTGGCTTTTTATTACCCTTATTTTGCTCACACACCAAAATCTGCAGCTGCTCAGGGAGAAAAATAAATTAGGTGCTTTTCAGAACTGTTACGGACCAGGTAAGAGCAGAACAGAGAATTCTCTCATCTGAGAGTCCAGACGAATACATAAAATTTTACTTCCCCTTTCAAACCTTTACAAGAGGATAACAGCTACAATAATCTTTCAAGTACAAAAACTACGAAGTAGGAAACCCAAATCACAAACTGCCCTGCCTGCCTTTCACGTCTTTTTTTTTTAAATCAGTGATCTCTGTTAAAGTTTTAACAAAACACATTTCAGAGGCATTTTGAAGGCTGCTGAACTCTGATTCCTGTCATACTGAAAAAAAGCCATACTATAAGTGATACAACAGTATATTGGCCGGTGTCCAAAAGCATTTTCTCCACCTTTTCCTAATTAATTGTATGAAAGCAAAGAGAGCTGATTAGATTAGATGTGTTTCATGCTCACATGCCATGACTAAGGAATGTCATGTCTCCCACATCACAGCAGCACCCACCCTGGCCGGGTTGCAGGCTGTCCTGCCTGACTCACCACAGCTCCCCTCTGAACGGGGACAAGGGGGATGGTAGCTGCCTCTGATTACTGTGGGAGCTCTTCCCCTCTGACAGCCAGCACAAGTGGCTTCTCTTAGCAAGGGAGATGAGCTCTGCATGACACAGAGAAAGAGCTGAGAGGCAAATAGCTGAAGAGGATCATTTATTCTACACCAATATATCATTGTACCATCACCCCTCTGCTCTTGAGGTTTCTGTGTTTCTGCTGTGTATTTCCTGCATTAGATCTAGGGTATCCTGTAGCAATTAACAAACAAACAAAACAAAAAAACAAACAAACAAAAAGTGGTCTATACCCAAATATTCTTGCAAAATTTAGCAGCAAAGCAGGAATATTTAGCAGCAAAACAAACAATGGAGTAAGTCCAAAGAAATCTGTCACCCAACAACAGTGTTCCTCCCCAGCTCAATCACAAGTGGGACCCTACATCTCAAACGAGATAAGCCTGAGGGAACTGAGGCTTACCTCTGTTTTGTGCAACATCACAAAGGCCATGCAAAATAGTGCAGAAGCAAGCTAAAAAGCAGAACTTAGGAATTATCTCCCCTTCAAGAAAACTTCTCATGGCATGTCTAGACGTTACAAAATGAGTACAAGCACCTTCTCCCGTGATACGTGAAGAATTTCAGTAAGCCTCCTGCATTTTTCCTGCAGTTTTCAAACTCTTGTTCCCACAAATATGAATGACTCACATCAGAAATCAAAATATTTTGTAGTTAATGTCACAGGCAATAGCATAACACTGATGCAGGAGGCTTTCCTGAAGCAATCAGTTTTAGAGTGTACTGCTTCAAGTGCGACATGTATCTTAAGAGTAGCAGAAAGCCCACAGATAAGTATTTAATCTGAAAATACTGCATGAAGGTTAGTTCACTTTTGCATACTCAGCAGCTGAACCATGAGTGTCTGAGCCTGGCTGCTGGAGGGATCCCCCCTGTACATATGAACACACGTGCACACCTTCACTAGCAGACCTTCACCCTGGCCAGTCAGAGAGGCAAGCAGGATGAGACTGCTGGTGCTGTGTTTCTGTGAGTGTTCTGTCTGTGATCTCTGTGTCTGGACATGTACATATACATGGTGTGTATGTGTGCCTTGCGTGCATGTGCTGGGAATATGTTTTAAGCCTAAATATTGTTCGGGGCTGTGGAAGTCTTGCCTCTTTCAGGCTATTGGATTCAGCCTGATCTTTTCCCCTAACAAAAAACCTGGCTGGACTTGTTGCCAGAGGGAAAATCATCTGCATCTGGTGAATTAGCACAGTGCTTACTCTTCAAAAACCACTGGCCTACGGAACTGCATAATGCCCATGCTGTAAAAAGAACTACTGGAAAGCAACCAGCCCAGTTGTGCCAAATTTTAGCAGTTTACTGGGCAGTTAGGTGCAACTTTGGGTCCGCTGACCACCAGGGACCACCAAAGAGACCCCACAACAAAATAACATATCTGTAAAGGGGAGGAAAAATATGTTAATGATTTCTTGGAAATTATTATCATATGGATGTTTATTCTGGGAAAATCAATGAATATATATGTAATATATAGTATATAAACAGGATCTTTTCTGTACTCAGCACGCATGATCTTTGGAGGCAATATCCCCTCATTCATCTGGCCAAATAAAGAATGCCAGCTTCTTAGTGCTACACTGGCATTAAGGAGTTTTTATATTTACTGATTTTTGGTAACAGACTAAGGAAGTTTTCCAGAGCTCCGTTCAAACGGATTTGTTGTTTACACATCATACAAAATATTTTCTGTCTTACTGCAGCAGAGCCCAGAGATGAGGGTTGCAGAACCATCCTCAACAGAAGTTTACAGACAAATAGCAGACAGACAACAGCAGTCACTGTAAAATCATCAAGTTGAAAAGCTTGAGGTTTCTCTCAGCCCTAACTTTCTGATTTCCAATACCCAGAGACCTGGTGGATGCTGTATTCAGGGTGCTGGTATATGCTACAGCCTGTTCCAGCACATCTTGCTCTCATTGTCCACCTTTAGTGTGAAACATCTGCCCAGAGCATAGAAAGCAGAAGCTGAACAGAGTGGAATCTGTAAGTGTGGTTATTTAAAAAGAAAAAACTCACAAATACTCCAATTCAGCAGCCTATTCAAAGGCATAAATACCTTTTTTTCTGCAGAAAACCAGTTACGCACTTTAACTTGTGTATATGCTGACACATATACACAAGTGCAGGAAGAAGACCCTGCACAGGTTCCCAATTGAAAACCTTACATAAAAAGGCAAAAATATTATTGTTTGAATTCAGTTAGCATGATGGATTATTTTTGCTCTGCTTTTACTGCAACCTAGAGAGAAAAGTAGAGTCTTCTGCAAGAAAAAGGCAGTCAGAAAGGTAACCCCCAACACTCTTTGTCACTTCTCTTCAAAACATTAATTGAACATAAAATGAGAATCAGAAATTTTCTCAAAAACCTGCCAAGACTATTTACAGTCTCCACGTTTCAGAAGAAAACAGCAGCACCTAGAAGTAACAGAGCAACCATGTACATTTCTCTTGAGAGCCATTTGTTATGGACTTAAATATCTACTCTAAGCAGCACCTCTTCATCTCCCATCCATCTCTCTGGCCACAGCCTTCCGACAGGCATGCCGGCTCTGCTTGAGTAAGTTATAACTTCAAGGCACCAACTCTCAAAGAGGCAGAGGTTTGCCAGCAGGAAACAATTTCTCATCCTGACTGGCACCACTATACTTTGGAAATAGACAGAGGGAACTTTTCTTCCTGGCTTTTAAATGCCACTTGAACAATACACCTGCATTGTTTTACATTTACATGCAGGTTCACCAATTAAATTATGGTTTTCCAGCTGACTGCCAAAGCTGAAGTAGATATAGTTACATTGATATATGGACAGATGCTGTGTTAAGCTGCCAAACAAGCACCTTTACTCTATTCAGCAGATGGCTGATAATAAAGAACTGCAGTTGTAACAGATATGCTGTCTCCAGCATTAATACCTGAGCAGGAGGAAAACTTTTATTTAAACACAGTTCTGCTAACCCCAGAGTCTGCAGTGGTCCTGACACCCACCACATGGCTGCTTTCCAGAGCCTGCAACTCCATACTTAAAGCAAAATCATCTCACAAAAGTAATATAAAACCATGAGGAGTACTGAAAAAAATCTGAATATCTGGTTTTAATATGTGACATTCAATACTGTGGAGGACTGAAACAGAGGTTCTGTGATGTACATGCATGGCTAAGAATTACCATTTTGTCCTGTTCTCTTGCCTGTAGTCACCCTTTATGATTCAGATTTGGTTTCTAGTCTGAGGAGGAAAAACACTTTTAAAATAGTTTCTCTACATATCTCTTGGACCTATCTTCAGTCAGACTCTTTTCGTTTGAAACTCAAATTACATTCCAATATATCTACACTGTTAAGTTTGAAACTATCCAAGAAAGTACTGAGCCTGCTTAGGGGCACCTGAGAAATTAATTAGAGATAGATATGAAGGACTCCAGTTTTTATTTTATAAAAATATTTCCTTAAAAACAAAAATTAAACCCTTACTTATTATAAGTTTCCAGGAACTGCTCTGGACTGAATACCAGAATGTTTTGTGAAACTTCTGGTGGGTAAATAAACAATTGCATATAACTGCAGCCTTATCACTGCTACTTTCTAAGCAAAAGGCTGCTTGTATGTGGCTAACTAGCATAGGCCTAAAGCAAAGAGAGACACAAAATGTCCCCAAAATTTCTTTCAGGCTTTAATTTTCTATAACAGTTTTTGAAAGTGAATTTGACATGAGAAGAGAAGAGCAAACCATTTTAACAAGCAATAAGTCAGTCACTTTGGAGTAAAGTCCATTCAGGAGAACAAGCTATGTTTTGGAGCTATCAGTGATTCATAGATTCTAATTTTCCAGGTGACCAAACAACAGTATTTCTACAATATCAATCTGTGCCTGAAAAAATAAATAAAGCTGAAATGCCCAAATAAAGCTAAAAATGGTGCTAACTCAAAAAAGGGAAAAAAAGCATGAAACATCCTCCACCACCTTTTTAACTTAACATCTGCATAAACACTAAAGTCGTCATGAAGCTGAGCTCTGCCAGGTCCTTGAAGACCATGAACCATGTCCCCTAGCTTCCTTGCAGAGAAATAAAGCCCCCAGAGAAAAGTCTCTGCACAGCTAAGTGTCTGAACACTGATTACTGAGACTCTGCTTAAACACCTATTTCATACAAAGGAATTGCTCTTTCATGCTGACTCTCACACTGTTTAAAATTAAGTGCTTTTTGTATTGGGTTTTTTTTTTAATAATCAGAGAACTACTTAGCCCTACCTTCATTTCTGGGAAATGCTCAATCACAAGAGGTGTAGATGACAGCCCATGAGACATGTCCAAGAATCTCAGCCCACTCCCTTCCCTGCTTATGCTGCTCATTTTGTTTCTGCTGTGTCACCTACTGAGAGAAGAGGCTTCTCCACTTCACTTGATAGATTGACAAATGTTTTGCAGATAAACTCTAATGTCAGACGAAGTTTCCGGCCTTTTGCTATAACGTGACTGAAAGTGATGATGAACAATTACAAGAAAATGTTCTGAAATATTTTCTTAATTACTACATCTGCCCCTGCATTTTCCCGCCAATTACTGCAGTCCTTTCTACAAGCTCTTTCTTCTTCACAGGGCCTAAAGAGTGCAGAGCTGGGCTGGGCAGAAGCAAGAAAGCTGTATTTCCAGGCTGTACTCTTACTTTCGCACAGAAGTTCACTGGTTGACCCAAGGCAAGCAAATTACACCACCTTTACCCATCAGTCCCAGTTCCAGAGCAGTGGGAACCTTTTTATTCTGTAAAACACTCTCAGACCCACTGACAAAAAGTGCAGTGTAAGAGGTAGGTATTATTACAACCTCTCGTCTTCACTGCAGGGAATCCCTCACAGATCAGACATTTGGAAAACGACTATAACTAAAGTTTGCACTGAAATATCTATATAAAACAAAGACCCGCAATAAACAACAAAACAATAGGTTTCTTCTTTTCCTTCTTTTGTTAAATTAATCTGAAATCCAAATCCTAAAAGGAATTATATGATTGCCTAGCTTTAATCGCAAGTAATCCCATTGATCTCAATGCGAATACTCCTACAGGCTCATTAAGAAAGAAGAGCTCTTGCTGTTGACAGTAATATCAGTATGCACAAGAACAAAACACATACCCAGATACAAGTATGTTCTTTTAATATCCTTATGGACTCAATCCAATCGATGATACCTATCTTCCGGCCCACTAAAGGCCACTGCATCCCAGATCTCTAACAGGCTGACCTATTTTGAGAACTCCCCAAATGAAAAAAGCACTCCTACTACACACTGCAGTCACTATAAAGACACCTCTTACCATGGCTGATGAAACCCTCTGCCTGCATTGCTAGCATGACAGCAACTCATAACACTGGAGGCCTGCCTGATACTCTCTTCAAATAAACCAATATAAACACAGAATTTAGCTAATCAGAAAAGTGTACTTTTTAAAAGAGACTTTCTTGTCCCCTAATCCAGAAAAAAAAGTCTTCACCCTTCTAAAATAAATTGAGGGTGATATAAAATTGTTTTTTTCATTAATAACTAGATTGAAATAACTTAGGAAATAGATAAACTTTTGCATAATGTTATAATCTTCAAAGTTAAGCCCTTTCACCTCTGTCATTTTATCAGTCTGCCACTCAGTAGGGCCTGAAAAATACAATGGTTGCTCTCCATTCCCATTACCTTTTGGAAATATATCAATGCCATAAATTGCCTGAGAGCAGGGAAAAACCAGGTTTTGAATTAAGAGGAACAGTTGCAGTTACTCCCTCCTAACTTTAGAGCTCAGTGTTTTTGTCTTACTGGGCAACACAACACTCAAGAATCACAAAGGTCAGCCTCTCTCTCATGAAGACAATCTGCAATTGCTAAATGTGCTTTAGCAGTTAAGAACTTGTGAAGTGTTACTCATCTGTTAAAATTGTCCTAAGAAAACAAACACCTTTTCCGAGGTATCAGCCACTAGAGGGGGTACGTGGTATTTTACCTAAAACCTGACTTAAAAAAAAAAAAAAAAAAAAAAATTAAGGTTACAGAAAAGCTCTAAAAGCATTATTTCCCACCTTACTGCAACTACACATTAGGTTCCATGCAGTGTTTTAAGAAGAACAATGCTTTATTTGTGTATAATTGAATACAATGCAGAAGCAAACCCCATGTTTCCCAATTCCTAGGTTTACCCACATCAAACCCTGTGATTCCTGAGAGAAGAGATGTAGTTTTATATGCCAAAGAGATGGCTAAAATACCACCAGTTTTGATGTGACTGTACAGTCGGTCAGCTCTGAGCATGCCAAAACCTGAACCTTCAAGCGTGCCAAGATAGAACCTGACATACTCAGGCTCGTGCTCAGGGTTTAATAAATAAGGAAAACAACGACCTACAAATTGGTTCCTATTTACAATTGTCTGTCTCTTTACAGATTCACCATCACCACACTTATTGTTGCATAAAATCTCCAAAAAGACCCCAAAAACCTGTAATCAAATTGGTCCAACTTCAGGCAAAGTAGAAGATTTGACTTGGCTAAAGCCACTCCGAAGCTACCTATATTTAAAACATGTCTAAAGAAAGATGAACGTATATTTCAGCTTCTGAACATGAATGTGCAATGAATACAAAACTCATAAAAAATTATAAGCCGACTTGATGATTGAGTTCACACAGTGCCACTAGCTGGAGAAGGGTCCAGGATGGATTGTGCCAGGATATTGACAACATCATAGCTTCTACACACTGTTAAATCTCAGTGGTTTGGGACCAGTGAAGCTGCTGGCAGGTTCAAATACCCTTTCCAAAAATCTATGTAAAAGTAACTATAATTGGGTAACAGACTTAAACACCACCCTTGCCTTCTTTATTTCCTTACAGTCTCCCTTCAAAGATGTGAGCTAGAAGGTTTTAGTGAAGCTGACTGCCCGTTCAGAGGAGTATTTTAAATGCACAACTTACTCAGAACCAGCATTGGCATGTAACTGGGAAAAGAGAACCCAGTATCATTCTTCTTTCCTCTAACAAACGTGGACTAAATCAGCCAGTGTGGACTATTACTTTATAACAACTGTGGCTGAACAAACGGATAATATCCTATCACAGGCAAGATCTGCACAAGCACCTAATGTTGAAATAACTAGAACAGCTATTTGCAAAGGTTCAGGAGCAGACAATATTCTGGGCACAGGAAGAGGGAAATATACCTTTTAAGAGAGGCAGAAAAGTAACTGGATCATGGAAGTAGAAGATTTCCAGGAATAAATGCTTCTATTTGAAACGTAATGTAAATATATTTTTTTTCCCTGATTTTACTAGATTGTACCCATCTCATTTTTTCTGCAGTATTTTGGTGAAATGATTTAACAGCTACTCTTGTAAGAGAAGAGCTTTGTCCCCACCTCAAGTTCACGTCTTTAACTGCACCATTCCTTTAAACAGCCAAAGAGGCCACTGAGTTCTGAAAAGAAGAGAGTGGTTTTACTGAACTACCACCATTCTATGCCACCAACAGTAACATAAATGCAATTCTAAAATGTCACAGCAATCCTGTTCATCATTTTATTCAGCCCTGCTCCTTTTCAAAATGTCTGTCTAAATCCCTTTTTCTCTCCTTACATTCTGCTAACTAAACTCAAGAATGCATTTTGAGGTTCTGGGAAAGATGACTGTAATCTTAGTATTTATTATTTAAGCCATGCACATCTCAGGCATGACTGTTGGCCCCTCCACGAAACCAGTTTTAAACACAAAATGTATTTATCATTAGAAATGGAAAACACAAAGCACCTTACATTAATATGATAAACACTAACAATACAGATGGGCATCTGTAAGTTGTCACTGTTTTACACATGGTCATCTTAGCCATTAGATACTAAATCTCTGCTCTTCCCTCCCATGGTCAGGGAGGCATAAAGGCAGAAGTGGAACCTCACTAGCACAGAAAATGTGAATGACAACTGTCTGCAACAATCCATCCTCAGATCCGCTGGTTTTGTTTAGGATGAAACTGAGTTGGACAAAGAATGTAATAGTGTGGCTAAACAACAGCTTGAGTCAAACTTAGAGATCACAAGCCACTTGACTACACTTGCTATAAGGCTGGATGGCTTTTCCTCCTGATGGTTTTGTCCTGCAGTTTGGAATAGTGAAGTTTATGCCAGATAGGCATATAACCAAAAATAAGATCATGTAGGAGCTGGACATTAAAAATAATAATCATGAGCATGCAGTAAAGGAACATACTCTGCACTTCTTTTTCTTAGAACAGCAGAATGGCTTGGGTTGAAAGGAACATTTAAAGATCATCTACTCCAACGCTCCTGCTACGAGTGTGATGTTTCTCTTTTTCCAGTCACTGGGGCCTTCACTAGATTGCCATGACTTTTCAAATATGACGGAGAGTGACTTGGCAACTGCATCAGTTCTTCCTGCTCATAATGATTCTCTTGATGAAAAAGGCCATCTGTCAGTACAGCTGTATGAGATCCCATGGGCAAAAGATGAGGAGTTGATGTCTCATTTAGTAGTCACTTGACCAAAAGAAACTTGAACTCTGGGGTTATCCACCTCTTCATGCTTCCTTGGGAGCTGTTAACTTAAGAGCACCTAGGGTAGGAGGACTTTCCCTCCTGTGCCTACACAGAAGAACAATTTGTTTCTGATATTACAGGCCATCTGATGGTGGGAAGGTGTGGCCAACCCAAGTGACAGGCATGGATAACATGCAGCAGACCAGTAGTTGTTTTTGAAAGGTGCTCTCTCTGCCTGGGAACATGAACACACACACAAACTAAAAACAAAACCAAAACAAACAAACAAACAAAAAACCTTCAAAAAACAAACAAAAAACCAACCCAAACCAACAAACAAAAAAACAAAATAAAAAAAGGGGGAAAAAGGTGCCTCATACATCTCCCTGGTGCAAAATTTGGCCTTCTTCAAAGATACCAGGGAATTAAGGCTGTGTCCTTGAAAGCCGTATCCTTTCTGATGAAGCCCTATCAGAAAAACTGGGCTCAGAGCAGCCAGAGAATTACATGGCCACATCCCCTGCTTGCAGGGCAAGAGGAAAAAGGAAACTCTTATCTACCCTAAAAGAAAGGACCAACACTGCTTAAGCCCTGCTTATATTATCATACGGCTATTTTTATGGTTCTTTTGCTATGTCTTCCTTGTATCTATATTGTGAATGTCACTAGGTCAGGCTGTCACCAGGACCTAATCAAGAAGAACTGGGTTGGAAACACATGGCAGAATACTATTATTTTTAAACAGTAAGTAGAGTCAGGCAAATGACCTATTCATTTTGAAAATATTTATTCAACAGCCCTCAGCCTTAAGGTCTCATTTCAGATGCCAGACATATAAGAACAGGCAATACATCTTAATTTGCAAGTATTGGGCTAAATAAATGAATAGCTATTTCCCTTCTCTAATCAAATAAGTAAATGTAAAATAGACTTTAAAAAAAATTCCAAATGAAAAACACATTTACTAGGGCAAAAATTTTCAATAACTGCTGGGATTGGTTATCCTGACTTCTGGATGATGAACCTGAGACCTCTTAGACGCCTCAGGACTGTTTTTAACAGATACTGCACTCCAGGACTGCAAATCCAAGTACTCAATACTTATGAAAAACAGGCCTACCTCTGTCTTACACTGAACAAGAATGAAAGTAGACAAAGACCACGATGACCGCCAATGCCACAAGTGTACCACTCTGGTTTATATCCTCATCACTTAACAGTGAATTATCAACAGTACAAAATTCCTCTTTATCCACGTTCCAATTATCTGAGTCCTTTACAGATTTTGCCACTAAAGAATCAAAAGCTTTAGAGAAAGACAAAACCCAGGAATTAATTTGCTCCAGGAATTAAGTCTCCATCCAAATGTTACCAATCTGGTTTAATGGCAACAACAAAATCAAAACAAATAGACAAACCACAACCCCCCCACCTCAGTCCTTCATATATTTATATCTTCTGTCACCAAGATCAAACACTAAGCACAGAGACCTGTCCCAGCATGTTGATCCTACTCCCAGCTGCACACAGCTGTGCTATGTCTGAGAAAAACCAGCTAATTATTCCACAAACAAGTACGAGCAAGCCACTGAGATCTCTATGTTCGTCACCAAATAACAGACTAACCAGTCTGTTGCTAATCTGTGTCAGAGTCTGCAAAAGACAGTAATACCAACTAAGGGCTGCTTTCCCTGGCAACAGAAAGGGTCACAAAGCTTTACTGCTTCTAGCACAGCAAAGAAACATTCATGACATTTTAACTAGAATGACTGTGATCTCAACTTACCCTTCACATCCTGTACTACTTCTTCCTTTCTGTTATTTGGGATTATTCAATAATCCATGTTCTTTCTCTGGCAGCTTTTCTCTCCTCTCATTCACAGGATAGAAATAATGACTAGATGATAAAGATGCCTTTGTACCTACACATTTCAATGACAGGGAAAGCTAATAAACGCGGTAACATTACTTGAGCCAGGAGAACAACTTATTTTATTAGCCAGTGTTTGTTGTGCAGCCTTTAATTTAGCATTTAGGTTAGTTGCTATAACAGGAACATTAGCTGCCACAAACAGGCTCATTTTAATTGGTTAATAAAACTATGCTGAGAGAAAAAAAAAGAAAAAAAAGACACTCATTTTATGCTAATTGTTCAACTCGTTAAAGTGGTGGGTTGTACTGATCTGGAGGAACAGGATTAGCAAATGTATATCATTATCTTTACCAGTCAGGTGGGTTTTTTGCTATGCTTTCTAATTAGCACAGTAGATCTGTGTCTGAGTTGCAAACATTAGTCTAAGGAATGCTTAAGTTCAGTTAGATAAGAAGGCAAAGCTCTTTTTGCTTAGAGAGTAGAGAGGAAACAAGTCAAATATATTTATATTTTTATTATAGCTGCACTTATTTTATAAAGTTTTAAGATATAAGTCCCACACTTTGGCTTTACAGGCTGAGAACATTTGCCACGGTTCAAGGCCAGCTCCACAGGCATGAGCCAGCTCCTCAGCAACCTTTGTTCTGCTAAGTTACAACAGGGCATGGATACATCTTTTGTTGATTTTGGGTTGGTTTTTGGTTTGTTTTTACTACAGGATTAAACTCCAAGAGTGCCTTGGCCCTTGGCTTTCAGACTGTTTTTCTTTCCTAAGCCCCACTGCTTCCCCACTCAGTGAAGAAACCTTTTTAATACCTCACTTAATAAGGTGCACTATGACACTAATGTAAGTTCTTTTAACACACTGAGCACTACCTGCAAGTTTCAGAAAGATCTATGGTTGCCTGAAAATTCAAGGTGAAAGTTATACACAATCCTACATGCATTGATGTTGCTGCACCGTTGTATGAAACAGGAACTCCTTCCTCAGGGCATTATTCTCCTACCACCACATCCATCCAAACTGTTAGTTTTTCCACTTCTTCCCAACTTTGTTTAGTTTTATCTCCTGCTGCCTGACTCTGCTTACCTAGCCAAGGATGGCAGTGCAGAGAGAGCTTCAATGGACCACAGTAGTGGTAATGACGAACACCCTCTGAAGCCTCCTACAACTAATCTGCACAACGTAGAGTACAGTATTCCCTCTACAAGATGGATGAAACTCAGGTGAATTTAGAGTCATCATTAAAAAGCAAAAATGCCAATGCGTGCTCCAGTCCTCCATCTTACTGAAGTCCTGATACCATGGTGTAAGATGGAAAATGATTCATATTTTAATTTGAAAACTGGACAGTTAATTTATCCATTTATCTTCACTTGTTTTGACAAGGCCAGTTAATTTTTAGTGCAGAGAGCAAAGCAGTCCTGTTCTTATCTGCTGAGCTTAGTTTTCAAAGTCTGTGGACACAGCAGATATTTTTCATGACAAAAAACAGCCAAGTCTGTCATTTAACATTTAAAATGAAGTTGCTTAGAGCTGAATGTGGTGGTCTTTTTGGCTCATTGGGTTTGGGGGGTGAGGAGCGGGTGTTGAAAAATCCAGTTAGCACAACTGGGAAAATAACGAGGACACTAAGTATAAGTAGTTAAAAACTACAAAGGTTGAGTCTCCTTTTTAGCTCTACAAAATATGCACTGCCAGTCTTTTAAGAATAACACAAACCATACTACATTGAATTAAACACTAGCTCTTCACAAATGGTAATTCAGTTCACTCTTTGAAGAAACTGAGAGATTTGAATCAGAAAAAAGTTGCTTGATCGTGTGGATGTAAACTCAGGAAGAGGAATCCAGAAAAATCAGCACTCTGGAGTACGAGAAGTTTCCTGTTCCAATTGTAAGAAATTTTGAAGTATTCTACTATCAATTGTTATTAATAATATTTTATTATAATTTTATTATTAATAATTATTCTCTAAGTTGTATGCACTGCTTGTGACAGTTTCTAGTAAGACTAAGACTTTCTTATATATGCTGAAAATAATTTAAAATATTAACCCAATGCCCTTTATGTTATGAAGATTAAACATTATTGAAACATATTTGTCTTCATTTTCTCATTTATTGGCACAAATGACAGAAAGATGCTCAAACACTATGTTATTCATTTTTGGCACAATGTCATTCTGTGTTCACATCTGTAACCACAGATCCAACAGCTGAAAGACCAGCTTTATTGCACAAAAATTATTTCGGAAAATCAATGCAAGGAATTGGAAAAAAAATGGTTTAACACAAAGTCAGTTCATTGTCCTAATTAACACTGGTTGGTTGGGGTTTTTAACAAGCTCCAGCACAAAATTTCAGCAAGATGCCAGGAGTTATATAAAGGCTGAGCTTATCTTTTCACTGTGTCTAGACTGAGCCTTCATGCATCTTTTTCCTTTTTTTAAACTAGAGGTGATAGCTGTGACAGAACATAAAGTAATTAAGTGTTAATATGCTTTATACATGGATTCTGTACCATATCTGAGAACATAAGAATCACCTTTTTCCCACCAAAAGCTGCCTGAAATATGGCCCCACCACTTCCCTTTGCAAAAGCAAAATATTCTCATTCTCACTCTACACATGGGTAAACAGAGATACAGCCTGCTTGGTGTTTCAAAAGGGAGCATCAAATAGCTACACTAAACATGGATTTTCACAGGATTGGAAGGAAGCTCAGCACTGCTAAAATAGAAGTCCAGTTTGTAGGAAAGATTTTACATGACCTCTCGCGCTCTCACCATGCAGTGCCCTGGCCACCAGAAGATGCTACTTGGTTACTTCCACATCATTTACAGGCTAGTATTCTGCTTCACGTTATTACTAGACATTATTCCAAAGGGCTTTTCCCCTTTTACCTTTGTCTCTACTTCCCCCTCCCCAGACGGTGGCCCGTTCCCTTTGGTGGAGGGTATCTTTTGAGCAGCTAGGACAACGTGACTTGCAGGACTCCCCCAATCCTCCACAACCGAGGGGGAAACGCCGGTGACGAGCAATCCTAGGGAGGCGAGGAACAGAAAACGAAAGGCCTGCTTCCAAATCCTAATTACAGCTAGCAGGGATTAAGTAAGAGCCACTAACCTCTTCAGCTCACACAGGAGAAACGTGGTCCTGTTTAATTCTCTTTCCTCCCTGCAGCTCCGTCTTATACAACGCTCCGCAGCTCCGGCGTATCAGTGCCCGTACGCCCTATCGCTGTCGCGGCGGCAACACCCCCTCGGCCGGGAATCCAATAAGGCGCTGCAGGGGCGGGCTGAAGCCACAGGCAGCTGGTGCAGGCGCTGAGGCTGGCAGGTTTTACCCAGGAAACACCCAGAAAGCTGCATGTGGCTGGCAAGGAGCTGGAGCCTCCCCAGGGCCCCAGGGTAGGACACTCCCCGGTTAAGCGCACTGGCCCCTCTGATGTAGGGTTTCCAAACTGATAAACTACGCATCAATAAACCCTGTTTATACACTTAAGCTGCCTCAGTAGCTGCAGCTGTTGAAAAAGAATAGGAAAAAAGGAATTTAGTATTATATATGTATTGAAATCAGTCACAATGGAATGCTGAACTAACAGGCCACAAGGATGCTTGGCAGAACACCCAAGACAGGGCCAGAAGGAGGAATAAACGGGCAACACATCAGTCTAAAGTGCCAACTGGGTGAAAGGTGATTTTGGCAGGGGGAGAGTGAAAACACTGACTCACAACCCACAAAGTCTAGAAACCCACTGACTCAAGGGGAAGAGGAGACTGAATATGTGGAATTATTAACATAAGTGAGAGAATCACTTTACCACTAGAATTACAGAATATTCAGAGTTGGAAGGGACCTACAAGGATCAAGATGCCCAATTCTGAAGTGAATGACCCATATGAGGATTGAGCCTACAACCTTGGTGTTATCAGCACCATGTTCTGACCAAACTGAGCTAAGAAGATATAACACTAATCAATGACAGAAATATGCAACTTTTAGCCGATGAATACTGATACTTTGTTTGCTAAAACATATAAATAATGTAAAGTTTTGATGATTAGGGAGCTAATGTTTTGTGGGTTACCATCTAGCTCCTTACTTTGCACAAACTAGAATAAAGAAATAGAGTTTCCTCTCCTCTGTGTGTGAAGTGGCATTGCACACCAGGTAAACAGCCCAGGTTAGGGGCAACAACCCCAGCCAGGCACTCCCAGAGCTCACTTGTGTAATGTCTGCAGACATTGGTACATCAGCAGTGTTTGTATTTGCCCAGCTGCAGCCATAGGGTTTACAGTTGCAGGATCAATCTGTTCAAGAGTGCCAAGTGGGAAAGAAATCACTCTGTGCCTGGCTTTGCCCAAGCACGAGGCATGTAGAGAGCAGCTTCTAGGACAGCCCAGGCCAGGTGTTTGAGAAGCTCTGCCTCAAGACTATTTTCCTCCTTTTCCACTGGGATTGCTTCCTGGCAGACCACATACTGTGCATAAGCACTAGCTTTTCCTAGGAGAGATACCTTTTACCCAGTTCTTGCTCCCAAGCCTCTTTACTTGCCATTTCTTATCCACATGCAACAGGACTCCCAGCTGCTCCTTTTGGGGCTTGGCAGATAAAAGCCCATGAGTGTACAGCTATTTCCCCCCCAGGTCAGTAGTTCCTGCAATGAACAATGTATGAAATGAGGCTGCTCTGAATTCTGAATTCAATACACCATGCTGATGGTGGGCATTCATACAGTAGAACCTAAAACTGTGTTACATTGGGACTATAGGTACAAAGGATAAAATTCTGTACCCTGTCAGCTCAAACATATTGTAGAAATACCTCTGGAGCACCTTGCTTTGCTTCACACACAAGTGTGCCCAAGTCAACCTGTTTCTGGTAAACTTTGGAGTGTGCTGTGTAAAGTAGTCATACTAAAAGAAGCCCATCTTCTTTGTAAGAAATTAAAAATCCAGTGCAACTCTGGATTCTTTTAAGTCTTTATTCTAAAATTCTGCAAGCTGGGATTTTGAGAGTGACACACCCTTCTTTCCATATTTTCTCATTTCTGACCTGTGAACTTCCTCATCAGAAAGATTACAGGAACTTGGCCTCCTCCCAGCTATGTTTTGTTTGCCAGAGTCACATTTTCTGAGCCAGTTATGAAGTTTAACTGTTGCAAAACTTCCATGGTCTAACATAACTTCAACTACATATAGGATTTTTGATGACATTACTATGCTGGTTGTTTCAAATAAGTTATATGTTTCAAAACTCTTTACATCCCCTCTCAAACACATTGTATTTCCATAGGCTAAAGCACTAATTACACCTTAGCAGCTTTAATTGCAGTTGTTACACAACTGAAATAAGGAGGAGCTCCAAAAAGTAACTGAAAAATCATATACAAAACTAATGAGTAGGAATTTTAAAGTCTGAAGGTCTTCAACATATGTGTAGTATTACATAAAGGAGGATTGGCAGACCAGGAGATAAAATATTTAAACACATACATGATGAGTTCAACATATGGGACAGTTAATGACTAGCATGTGATGGTATGCTTAGCACAAAGTAATGAATCAATTAGCACATAACAGGGAACCATATTGCATAACAGAACATATGAAAGAATGCATATGGGAGTGATTAGAGGCAGATGTAATTCAGAGCTCTTGGATTCAGTAACCATGCTCCTATTTGCACAGCCACACAATCTACAGGATGTGGAACCTGTTCACTCTCATAATTATTTTTTGTCAAAAAACAAAACAAAACACCAACAAACAAACAAACAAAACCAACAACAAAACAAAACCCCACCTTCTTTCCAAATGAATCAGATCCCAAAAACAGTGAAGTGGCACAACACACAGCCAAAACAGACAGGAAACTGCCTCGTTCCATGCCTCCTTTAGTTAAGCTAGCTTAAACCAGTCCTGTCCCTACCTGCTGTTTGATCCCTAAATTACAGCTTCAAGCTCCATCTGCCATAGGATTGTCTATTTATTCAGGCAGCAAGATAAAAATGCCAACTTTTAAATGACCTCCAGACATGGACAAGATAGGGGGTGGAGAGTGGTTCCTGCAGTGATGGAAAGAGATTTCGGCTCTGCCACTGCTGCTGGCAACTGAGCCACAGGCAACTTGCCACCTTACACTACAGAAGAAACCTCTTATGATCAAGCTGGGGTAGGGGAGGGAAATCAGCATATCACCTAGCTCCTGAGCAGGAGGTGAGAAAAGAGAAATGGTGTTACACATCAACTCCATGAAATTACATATCATAACAAAGGAAATAGAAGGTCAAAGGCATAATTTTGAGTTCAATCTAAGCAGCATTGGGAGTGGAAAATTCAAATAGAGGTGCGCAACAAGAATGGTATTCTGGTGGAGGACAAGGCTCCAAAAAAAAACACACCACGAACTACAAACTATGATTTTAGTATCTGAATACTCGACAATTTAAGGTGGCAACAAGCTGCCGTGCAGTGCGGAGAGCCTCTTCTCTGCACACTCTTGCTCTTAGCTCGTCTCAGGGGCCTTACGAAGCCAGGCGAGGCCTCCTTTCGGCTCTCGCCTGGGCTGAGACCAAACAGCCTTGGCGTGCCCGGGGCTGTTAGCGGGAGAGCTGGTGAAAGTCAGCCCACACCACGCAGCCTTCCCCTCCAAGGCTCCAAAGATACGAGGGCAAGAAGCCGTAGCCTAGGCTGTATTGCAGTAGCACCTTGTTGAACTTGTCTGTCCTCTGGCATCCTTCAGGGTGGCCAGTGTAAATGTGAGCTGCTTTCTCAGGGAAATTCAGCCTTTGCCCAAACTGGGGTCTTGCTCAAGGCAAAGGCCCAGGAAGGGCTCTGGCTTGTGCTGCCAGGGCCACGGAAGGCCCCAGGGCGAGTGGGCATTTCTTGGCTGCCGGGATCCCGCCTTCACGCTCTGCCCTTGCAGGTTAGCAAAATGCACGGGGACGTCCCGGCACCTTCCAGCACTGACTTTCACTCTAAACCTCCACATTTGCTACAAGGAGAGTTCTGATTTTTCCTTCTGCTCGGAAGGAGATGGCTTCCCTCGCTTGACGTACTTGGCAGAAAGGCTCTCCTCGCCTGGAAACGCTTCCTGGCAGCCTGAAACTCTTCTGCTCAACGCCGACAGCCCATTTTGTCCCACTGGATCGTGGCAACCACAGCCTAAAAGCAGCACCTTTCTCTCCTCTGGGAGGAGCTGGTTTCGCAGCTCAACCATCTACACCTGAGGCGATGCAGATGGCCCCTGAAGGGAGGTTGTAGCTAAGTGAGGGGCCCATGTTAGCCCAGGGAAGAAAGAATGTAACCAGAGGAAAAGCCCTCAGGCGGCACCACAGGAGGGTTAGATTGTATCTCTAGGAGCTTTCCTTCAACAAGAAGGATATCAAGCTTGGGAACAGGCTGCCTAGGGCAATGGCTGAGTCACCACCCTCGGAGAGGTTGGAAAGTCATGTGCACGTGGCATAAGCTTGCAGGTGAACTGTGTGTGATCTTCAGGGACTTTTGCAACCTGGATGAGGCAGAAGAGATTTAAGTGTAGCTCAACCAGTGTGGAGTCAAGGCTGAGATCGAACCACCCCCAAGGGTGCCTTCCAACATGGCTATCTACGAGATTGCCAATGGAGGCAGCTGAAAAGAAAGACAAAAGAAAGACCGAGGCAAGTTCGTTTGAAGACGATTCACACAACAGCAGCCTTAACCAGTCCACCAGGGCCACTCGGAGTGGCTGAGCTGGGGTGGGGACAAAGAGTGGAGTTGGCTGGGTTGTGACGCGCTACGGCACCTGTGACATCACGGGGGACGTGTCACAATGGGGGCAGCTAGAAGAGGCCCCAGCGGGTAACGCTGGCCCTGTATTGCTTGGGCAAGCGGTGAGTGCACATGTGGGGGACAGGCCATGCTGGGGACAAGGGCCGGGGGCAGAAACCTTTCTCCCCGTGCATGTAGGGACCGCCCCCGATGGCAGAGCCTTGGCCAGGGTACAGTGCTGCTGCTGCTGCTGCGGCTGCTGGGGCAGTGGGACATGCCTTCCCGCCCCAGCCTCCCACCCCAGCTGTCAGAGGCCCTGTCCTTCCTGCCCCCAGATCCCCGGGATTCCCATCCCTGCTGCCCCCACTGCCAGCTGCCTCCTCCCTGCCCCCCTCAAGGCCTTCTCTCCGTCCTCCTGCAGACCATGGATTCCTGGATACTGTGGTTCTTGCTCTTGCAAAGCGTAGTCCAGTACCCGAAGCCCGTGGGTGACGGTTTGGACGAGGCGACGCGTCTGCGCATGGAGCTGCGTGCAAAGCTCCAGGAAGAGGAGAGGATTCGGCTGGAGCGGGAGGTGGAGCAGCTCGCGCTGGCGGCGAGCGGCGCATCCTGGGGAGAGCTGCACCGGTCTGCCTTTGCCGGCTTTGCCGGCCTCTTGCTGCTTCTCTTGGCCGTAGGGTTTATGTGGAGGAAAAGAAGGCATGAGGCAGAGATCAGTGGTGAGGAGGAGAAGGAAAAGGAGAACGGGGAAGAGGAAGAGGACGAGACATGGGCATATGATCTGAGATGGCTTCTGGAGGAGCGCATACAGTGGCCTGTACAGGACCTGCAGGCAGGCTGCAACAGGACAATGGCCCTGGTGGGCAACTTGACATCTGTCCTGAGGCGTGCCTTGGCTCAGACTTTCTACCCGGTGCTGGAAGCGGCCGTTGGTTTTGGCAGGGCCTTCGAAGGTTGGAGTGCCGGTGAGGAGGAAGTGGTGTACCGTGTGCTCGTACCCCTGACTCCTCCCCTAGGCCACTTCTTCTACCTGGAGCCTGACACCGAGCACCGGTGGCCCGGCAGGAATTTCCGCGTCCTCGTGAGCCTGGAGTGCCACTGCCCGAGGGAGCAGCAGGGCGCGTTCCTGCTGTGCTTCCTGCACCACCGTGACCTGATCAGGTTGGTGACTGGGCAGCCCAACCTCCTAGACACGCTGTGCACTGGCTCCTACCTCGACGTGAAGAAAACCGTCCGCTGGTTCCGCGCACTGGTGAGAACAAGCTGGCGGCGTTTGCCCCAGTCACGCAGCTGGCATTTAGCGCTGCTGCCCTCCAAACGCTCCTGCAACCTGAGGCTGACCAACGGCCAAGAAAGCTTCCAGGTCAGGCTGCTGTTCGGGGTGCGGCGACACGGCTCAGACATCTTTATCAGCAGCCGGTCTCGAGGGGCCCACACCCCAAGCACAATGTGGCCGGAGACCTACACCGTGGCGGAGACCAAGTTCTTCGGGCACGTGGCCAGTCAGGTCCCTCAGGACAGCTCGCACCTCAAATGCCTGCAGCTCCTTACTGGCGCTCTTGCGCGCAAGGACCTTTCCGCCCACGCCATCAAGACCATCGTCATGCGCCTGCTGAACACCCTACCAGCGTCACAGTGGCACAGGAGATATTTCCTGCTGCAGCTGTCGGACGCCCTGGAGCAGCTGCGCTTATCTCTGGAAGAGAAACACCTGGAGCATTTCATTGTGGGCAACCAGAGGCTTCCGGAGGAGATCAGGTTGCCCCCCGATCTACGAAGGGCTAGGCCACTCAACCTCTTCCACGGCCTGCTGCAAGATCCGGCCGCCCACTCTCAGGCCACGCAAGCCTACCTTGATCTGCGCCAACGCCTGGCAAGAGTGCTGGCCTACGGCCACTGTTAGCGGGGCTCAGAGGATCACAGAATCAGAGGATCACAGAATCACTAGGTTGGAAGCGACCTTCCAGATCCTCGAGTCCCACCCGTGCCCTAACACCATGTGATGGTTTGAAAGCAAAACTAGTGAGAGGCTCCAAGTCAGAAATACAATTTAATAGAAAAAGAAAAAAAAAGAAATAAAATAAATGCAATAATACAAAAGACCCCTGACAGAGTCAGAATACAACCTGAGCAAGATGATGGAAGCAGCAATCCTGTAGAAAGGTCTGGTAGCTCTGATCCTTTGTAGATCCAGTGGGTAAGGTACCCCGTATTGTCCCAGATCTCAGAT
>JANPWX010020048.1:0-25264 GCA_024734555.1 Trochalopteron elliotii
CAGGGCAGCGCAGCCCCGGCCTGAGGCTGCGGAGAAAACCCAGCCCCGGCCCTGCTGCCGCGGCCCCACCGCCTCTCGCCACCCCGGGAGGGCACGACCTGGCCGACAGACAGTCCTGACCTACTTCTCATTCAAGTGGCTTCTGGGCAGCTGCCAGGGGGAGTGTCCTGTGGCCGCAGCGCTTGGCCCAGCCCTGGAGGAAGGGCTTGAGCTCGTGTCGGGAGCTGCTGGAGCAGCCCCCATCTGAAGTCTCTCTGTGTTCCCCTGCTCTAGTTCGATGACTTCTCCCGGGACTTGTGTGTCCAGTCGCTCCTGGAGATCATGGACATGTTCTGTGACCGCCTCAGGTACTGTGTGATGTTCCTGCACTGCCATCTCTGCCCTGGCTGTGCCATGGGCAGAACCAGCAACCAGCGGAGCCCGGGAGTCCTGTCTGATCCCAGGATACTCACCCTGGCAGAGGAAGGCAACTCTGTGTCCATTACCAAATTGCTGTGTTGTGTGTGCCAGCATAGGGACAGCAGAGGGAATGCAAACCCCACCAGCTTTGTGGGAAGCTGCCAGAAACCCCCCTATTCTGGGATAAATCTCCCTGTGGTTTTCCTGCCCAGTTCAGGTAGATGGGGTGGGTGTAAGACCCGTGGTCTGAGGGTCTCTATTTCCTTTCCCTCTGCACCTTCCCAGGCCCTGGCTGCGTGTCCTGGTCTGGTCCTGCCTGTGCTGCCCCAGGCACTGCCTTGTTTTCTTCCTTTATGCTCTTCCGCTGGTGTTGCAGGACCCAGGGGAGTCCAGACAATTCAGGCCACAAAAACTTTTTTAGAGAGCTCAGAAATCTTCCTGTTAACCCCTGACAGCCTCTTCTGGGAGGCAGGAGTGTGTGGCAGGGACAGTGGGAGGAGAAGGAGGATGAGGAAGGCTCTTCAATGAGATGAAATGAAGCAGCAGCAATGAATATGCATCAGTGGCAGATGTTGACAAGGAGCTGTCGCTGGCCAACTGCAGAGCTGGCCCTTAATCCTCTCCTGCCTGCTCTGATCCTCTGCTTGATTTGATCAAAACTTCTGGCCTCGATGATTTGTGCATCAGGAGGGGAAAGCGCTCACCTCTCGCAGTGCAGTGATCAATGCTGAGCCTCTCTTAGCAAGATAATTTGATTAAAAGCTTGGAAAGTTTCCCTGTAGTGGAGAGGCCAGCGAGGAGGCTGCATGGTGGGGGTGGGGGTGTCTCCTTCCCCCTGGAACAGCCGGAATGCTGGTGGGATGAGCAGGTTGGGATCTGCAGCAGAGGAGTGGGCTGGGAGTGTGGGACCTGGTTTTGGGTTCTCCAGCCTACCCAGTGTCTGTGCCTCAGCTTCCACACACACAGTGAGCATATTCCCACTCCTCTCCTGTCCCAGCTGCCACGGCAAGGCCGAGGAGTGCATCAGCCTGTGCCGCGCCCTGCTGAGCGCCCTCACCTGGTTCCTGCGCTGCGCCGCCTTCTACGCCGAGAAGGTGAAGGAGCCGCTGGAGCAGGCGGCGGCGGAGAACCAGCTGAAGATGTGCCTGGAGCGGCTGGAGAAGGTGCTCAGCAGCACCAAGAACCGTGCCCTGATCCACATTGCCAAGCTGGAGGAAGCGTGTACGTCCTTGCCCCGTGTGCTGGCCCCGGAGAGATGTCATTGCCACCTCTCCCTTCCCCCTGCCCGGCTCCTGCCGCATTGTCCCTGCAGCTCCAAGCCTATCCATCTTCCAGCCCTGTTGCTGTAACTGTCTCCTCCCTGGCTCTGTGCCACTCTCTGCCCCCTCCCCTCCGTGCTGCCCTTGGAAGAGGAGCAGAATTAATGTGAAGGCTGCGTGAGCTGTTCTGGGTGCGTGGCGAGCCCTGTGCTCCGACAGCCTGGCACAGCCCCACGCCTTCATCTGTGCCTGTGTCTGGCCAGGAGGCTGTGCCAGGCTGGGCTTGGCGTGGGACCTGCTGAGAGTACACAGACCCCTGGGTTGGGCTTGCATCTTAGCCTCTTCAGCCTGTCTGAGCTGCTGTAGGCTTTGGAGCTGGCCTGCCTGGTTTCCCCATGTGCCACTGTCCCCTCGCTGAATCCCTGCCTTTCCTCCCCAGCCTCCTGGAGCACTGTGGAGCAGTCCCTTGTCAAGCTGGGAGAGAACCTGAACAACCTTGGCAGCTCCCCGCTGCGGAGCCAGGCTGATGACTGCGTGTCCCTCATCAAGAGGTGGCTATGTGCTGCTTCTCCATGGGCCCAGGGGGCAAAATGGGTCTGAGCCCTACTCTGACCTGCCTGCCCTGAGAGGCTCCTGCCTCCCTTCACACTGGCTCCCTGCTTCCCCATCCCTTCCCAGCTCAGATCCCTGCTCTCAGAGGAAAGAGGACAGGGCTAGTGGTGACCTGTTGCAGAAGAGTCTTACCCAGGGGTTGCTCCTCTGGTGACCCTGAGACCTTTTACTATCTCTCAGCTGCTCTGGCCACACCAGAGCTGCTGTCCCTGCTCTGGATCCACCTGGAATTGCTCCCAGGGCCCAAGGGTTTGGGTGTGCCTTGGAGCTTCCTGACACAGGTGTTCCAGAGTCCTGCCCCGGGGCAGCAAAGGTCAGGGGTTTGGCCAGGGAATGGGAGTGGGACAGGAGGAGCAGGAATCTGTCCCTGCAGGGCTTCAGTGACCCTGGATTGTCCTCTTCCACCCAGCATCCCCACCATGCTCTCAGTCCACTCGGAGCAACTGAACAAGACAGGCTTCCCCACCGTGCACGCCGTGGTGCTGCTGGAGGGCACCATGAACCTCACAGGAGAGACCCAGCCACTAGTGGAGCAGCTGATGATGGTGAAGAGGATGCAGGTACAGAAGTGACAGTGTGTTCTGCTCAGGCAGCCTGGGGCTGTGGGGCCAGGCCACGTGCCTTCCCTGTGCTGGGTCTGGTGCAGGGGAGCAGCGGGAGCCCATCAACACCTCTGCAGGGGTTCAGGGTTTGGCTGTGTTGGGAGATGTGCTTTGCTGCCAGCCCAGCACTGGGAGGGTTTGTGTGTGTGCCCCACAGCGCATCCCCTCCCCGCTCTTCGTGCTGGAGATCTGGAAGGCCTGTTTTGTGGGGCTCATCGAGTGTCCTGAGGGCACAGAGGAGCTCAAGTGGACAGCCTTCACCTTCCTGAAGGTAGGGCCCAGCCCCTGCACTGAATCCCTACCCATTGCTGCCCTTTTCCTGCAGGTCTGGCTGCTGCTGAGTCCTGAGCTCTGCCAGAGCAGTCAGTCCTTGCAGTGTGCCCCTGGGGGGGCCTACACCCTACAGTGTGCCCCTCGAGGCATCCCCCACCCCACAGTGTGTCCCTTGAGATGCCTTCCAACCCCACAGCGTGCCCCTCACCCACGGTGTGCCCCTCAGGATGCACCTTGGGATACCCCCACACCTCACACTGTGCCCCTTGGGATGCCCCTGCACCCCAAAATGCTCCCCTTAGGGTGTCCCACACCCCAGTATGTCCCCCACTCCCCACAATGTGCCCCTTGGGGTCCATCCCACCTGAGCCCACTCCAGCCCTCCTGTCACCCACTGAGCATCAACTTTGCTGTCAGGGGCCTCCTTTCTGCCCAGCCTCATTTTGTCTGGCAAAGTGAATTTTCCTGAGATGTTATGGGGGAAATGTGGCTCCAGGTGATGGTGGAAGGACACTGTGGAGGGGAACAGAGGCACAAAGTCCTCCCCTGGGTGCACACACTGCTCCAGACATGCTGCTTTCCTGGGGCTGGGAGAGCAGCTGGGTGCAGCTGTGCTGGTGTGGGCTGATACTGCTGCTGGGGGGTCCCAGCTGTAGAACAGGGTCTACCCTCATGTTACTCTGTGTCTTTCAGATGCCCCAAGTGCTGGTTAAACTCAAGAAGTATCCCCAAGGGGACAAGGTGAGACTGGAGGGACATCTCTGGGGCCTGTGTGTATCACAGTGGTACTGTGCCTGGCCTGCAAGGGGAAATGCTCCCTGTCCCAAGAACCTTTCCTGGCAGAGCAGGAGGGGGCAGGGGGAGGTGGGCCTGTGCCAGCAGCATGGTGAGCTGAGTGCCTGGCTTTGTGTTCATCAGGATTTCACTGAGGATGTGAACTGTGCCTTTGAGTTCCTGCTGAAGTTGACCCCTCTGCTCGACAAAGCCGACCAGCGCTGCAAGTGAGTTCTCACCGTGGCCAGAGCTGCCACATGCCACAGCCACCCTGTCCTCAGTGTGGGGTGCTGGGGCAGCTCCTGGCAGGGCTGGGTTAGTTTCTGATCTCATTTCTTCTTCCTGAGGACCTGCTGCTGCCACATGAGTGAAGCAGTGAGTGTGTGACAGCTGAGTCACATGTGTGACACCCAGAGCTGCTCTGGACCCTGCAGCACCCTCGGGGGGGTGGGGACAGGGCCAGGAGGGCAGCTCATGAGTCCCCCTGCCCTGTGGCACTGTGTGGGGTGACAGGAATACTGTCCTTAGGGCTACAGCTGTCCTCTCTCTTCCAGCTGCAACTGCATGAGCCTGCTGCTGCAGGAGTGCAGCAAGCAGGGGCTGCTCTCCGAGGCCAACATGAACAACCTCATCGACAAACGGTACAGCCACACCAAAGTCTGGGAAACCCCCAGAAGTGGGGCTGGAGCACCTGGTTTTGGGGGGAGCATGAGGGAGCAGCTGTGCTGACACCAGGGGACTGTGAGTGGGAACGTGGTGGCCTGGGATGCTGCTTTTAGGACAGGTGGGGTACAGGCAGAGTTTGTCCCCTCAAAAAGGCAGCTGGTGGTGGCCTGAGGCAGTGCCTGAACCTCGAGGGTGCCAGTGGGTGAAGGGAGGGAGGCAGGGTGATGGATTCCTACACACTGGCCCTTCTTTGGGATCCCCCAGGGCCGCAGACAAGGAAAACTCTCCGTCCCTGAAATCAGCTGAGAACGCCAACATCCAGCCAAACCCCGGGCTCATCCTGAGGGCTGAGCCCACTGTCACCAACATCCTGAAGGTGAGTGCCCTTCTGCAGCCATGCTGGGCTGGCTGGGCTCAGGCCTGGAGCCTTTTGCCAGCAGCTTTAGTCTAACCAGGCAGCCAGGGCGGTTGAGAGGCGCCGGATTTCCCCCTGCCCTCGGGTGGAGTAGTGGAGGAATCACTCGAGCTTTGCTGCTCTGTTATGGAGATTAGGAGCTCCCCTCCTCCTTCCCAGGAAGCTGGAGGAGCTGTCAGGTGGCATGTCATCAGTGCCAGCAGCCTGAGCCCAGCCAGCTCTGCCCGTCCCGCTCAGCTGCTCCCTGTGTGCATTTCCCTGGGGACTCCTCATGTCCCTGTGTCACTCTGGTTATTTTGCTGCTACTGAGTGACAGGGGATGTTTTCCTGCTGGTGGTGAGGGCTCAGAGGTCTCCATCCCACCTCTCCCAAATGTAGCAGGTCCCTGCTCCTCAAGGTCTCAGGGACAGCTCTTGCAGCTGATCAACTCTGTACCCCAAAAGCTGGAGTTTGCTGCTGCTCTGTAGCACACATTCCCCATGACTTCCTTTTCCTCTTCTTTTTTTGCTTGTAGACCATGGATGCTGATCACTCCAAGTCCCCTGAGGGCCTGCTGGGGGTCCTGGGTCACATGCTGTCTGGGAAGAGCCTGGACTTGTTGCTGGCAGCAGCAGCAGCCACTGGGAAGCTGAAATCCTTCGCTCGGAAGTTTGTCAAGTGAGTGTCCACCTGGGTGGCACTGTGACTGGTGACCAGGGGGCTGGGGGGAACAGGCAGCCCCCTAAACTGCCCCCTAGACAGAGCTGGATGTGCTTCTGGCCCTGTGGAGCACTGGGGAAGGTTGGGATCTCAGGGAGGCTGCACCCCACAGCACCCCATCTTTGCATGAACAGGACAGGGAATTGGAGCCAGGTTGGTCTGGGGGTGTTCAGAAAACACACCCAGAAGGATGAAGGCTATGGCAGAACCCTGGATTCAGAGCAGTGTGTCCCTGCTGTCTACAGACACGTGGGGATGTATGATGGGCTCCCCCAAGGTGGCTTGACCCACGCCAGTCTTGGGGTGCAGTGGGGGGCCTGTCTGGGGGTCTGTGCTCTGAAATGCCCACAAAGCTGGCTTTGGGGAGAGCCCATTGGTGTGGGGTGAGCAGCATTGATGGACCTGTGTGGCCACAGGGAGCAGAGACAGGGAGGAGGTGACTTGTCCCTGTGGTGCTGGAAGGTGTGTGCAGAGCTGGGCCTTGCATCTCCTGCCCCTCTGTGCTGGGATGGAATTTGGGAGGGTCTGCAAGCCAGGCAGCCCCCTGCATGTCTCAGGGTTGGGAATTGTCTGGTTGGGCTGATAATGCTTTGCTGCCACTCTCTGCCCCTCCAGGCTGAATGAATTCACCAAGCAAATCACTGGAGAAATCTGTAAGTGCGTGTGCGTCCGTGCGTGGGGTGGTTGGAGCTGTGCCCCCCACCCCTGCTGCCTGTGCTGGGATGCTCTGGGGCCTGGCTGGTTTACACTGGGACTGGCTGTGGCACTGGAGCTGTGCCAGACCCAACTGGGGGTGCTGGCAGGGTGGGGGCCATGTGCCAGCAGGGATCTGGGCTCCTGGGGACACGCTGCCTTCATGTCCATCCCAAATCTGGGGTGTTCCCATGGGCTCCCTCTCCCCAGCTGAGCCTGGGGGCCCCTCAGCTCCCTCCCTGGAAGGGGTGATGTGTCAGCACAGCCCAGATAAGGACTCTGACTCTGTGTGATGAAACTTGCAGAGTGCTCTGACCTTCCATGGTGAGGGGGGCCCCACTTGGACTGGGGCTGCCCAGAGGGAGGCCAGTGCTGCTCTGGGGGCTCAAGCAGAGGGCAGATGAGGTGGGGGGAGGCACTTGGCACATCCCCTTGTTCACACTGAAACATGGGGGGGGTTAGAAAAGCTGTATGGGGGAAGCAGAGCTCCAGCCCCCATTCCAGTGGGGTTCTGCTTCCCTCCTCCTGCTGAGGCCAGAGAGCCCCAAGATCTTTATTTCTCCTTCCTCAGCCAAGAGTGGCCCGGTCCGGGCTCTGCTCTTTGACATCTCCTTCCTCATGCTGTGCCATGTGGCCCAGACCTATGGCTCAGAGGTAAGGATCCTCTGAGGGGGTGAGAGGGTGGGACTGGAGCCTGTGAGGGAGGGGAAGGATGAAGCTGGATCCTAAGAAGGCCTCTCACTCTGCCAGCTCAGCCTCTGTGCTGCTGCAGCCTGTCAGCCTCCTCTAGTGGCCAACCTGCCACTGTCACCACTGTCCCTCCTGTCCCTGCAGCCACTTCATAGCTCAGGGCACAGCACCCAGTGCCTGTCACCTGGAAATCTGTCCCTGGGGCTCTCTGGGTGCCACGGGTTGGAGGGGGACTTGCTGTTGCCTCCCCGAGGACTTGGGCTGTGCTCCATTGATGGGCAGTGGGATCAATGGGAATGCTGCTTCCAATGGCCTTGGAGCTCACCCAGTTTGCTCCTCCAGTTTGGCACTGCTTGGCTGGGGGAGTTGCTTGGCCTGGCAGTGTCAGCCCTTCCCATCCAAGGAGGAACTGCCAGCCCTGCTCAGGAAACAGCACTACTTCAGTTGCATGAAAATTTTTGCAAGTTTCAACATCTGTGTGTGTTGGGAGGCGAAACGATACCGAAACACTGGGAATGCAGAGAGGGGGAGAGAGGGGTCCTGCCCAGCTGGCCCTGGGAGCAGGGAGGGGGGGCCAGGCAGGGACGGATGTGCCCAGGGCTGTCCAATGAGATCTCATCCCCCCCCTCCCAGCCCGGTGACTTTCCTGCCCAGCTGCTGCTGAGCAGATGTGCAAAACTTTTTTGGATAAAAATAGTGTCCCCTGGGTGACACAGGCTGAGGGGAGGAAGTGACGTGTGGGGTTCCCAGCTCATGGCCCCCACAGGACCCTCCCAGCTGGGCTGTGTGACCCTGGCCCCTGGGGGACCCTGTGCATGGCTTGGCAGGGTTGGGGTGACAAGGGACCTGTTTGAGCTGGACACAGTGACCCCGTGGCCACATTCACAGCTGGCCTGGCATCTCTCCTCTGAGCTGGGCTGTGTTCTGCCGGGGTTCCTCTCTGGTTTTGGGGGAAACCACAGCCCACAGACAGGAAACCAGTGCCTCCAAGGGGCTGACCAGTGCCCTACTGGGGCCTGACCAGTGCCTGTCTCTCCCTCCAGACCACAGGGCGGCGCTGTTCCCACGGCCACGAGCACCCCAGGGTCGGGGACAGACCCCAGGGTGGGGGACAGACCCCAGGGTGGGGGACAGACCTCAGGGTGGGGGACAGGCCCCAGCGTGGGGGTCTCCAGCAGGGTCCCTGTGGGATGCAGACCCCACCCCGTGCTGGTTCCTTTCCAGGTGATCCTGTCAGATTCCAACCCTCCAGGCGAAGTGCCCTTCTTTGAGACCTGGATGCTGACCTGCATGCCCGAGGAGGGGAAGATCCTCAACCCTGACCACCCCTGCTTCCGCCCAGATTCCACCAAGGTGGAGTCCCTGGTTGCTCTCCTCAACAACTCCTCTGAGATGAAGCTGGTGTAAGAGCCCACCCATGTGCCCACCTTGTGGGGAGCCCCCAGCCAGCTCCCCTGACCCCACAGCTGTGTCTGAACCCCCATCTCACCCCAACAGGCAGATGAAGTGGCACGAGGTGTGTCTGAGCATCTCAGCTGCCATACTGGAGATCCTCAATGCCTGGGAGAATGGAGTCCTCACCTTTGAGTCGATCCAGGTGGGGCTGGTGGGGGGCAGAGTGGGGTTGTGCTGTGTCCTGAGGAGGGGCCAGAAGCTCTGGGGTACCCTGTTCTCCTGCCCCGATCCCTCTGGCAGCTGCCTTGGAGCTTGCTGTGACTTGGAAGTGGGAAACTGATGTGGCTCCGGCCTCTTGTTCCTGCTCCAAACAGCCCTGTGGGTGGCAGTGGGACTGGCAGGGACAGTGTCACCCATGGAGGAGAGGAGAGAAGAGCTTAGACCCTGCAGTCAGGACCCACGGCCCTAGGAGGTGATGGCTGTGCATCCACCTGGCTGTGCTCATCCTCTGCTCTGTCTCCTCCCCTAGAAAATCACAGACAACATCAAGGGGAAGGTGTGCAGCATGGCAGTGTGTGCTGTGGCCTGGCTGGTGGCCCACGTCCGCATGCTGGGGCTGGATGAGAGGGAGAAGTCCCTGCAGATGATCCGGCAGCTCGCCACCCCCCTGTACGGGGAGAACACGCTCCAGTTCTACAATGAGCGGTGAGCTTGGGGACATGGGCCTCTTCCTGCCCTGCTGCCACTTCCCAGTGCCACATCTCCTGCTCTGCTTCCCCTTTTCCACTTCCTGAGGCTGTGCCATCTCCTGCCCTGCTTCTGCTTCCCAGTGCCATGGCCTCCTGCCCTGATTCCACTTCCTGATGTCATGTTGTCTCCTGACCTGCTTCCACTTCCAATTCCATGCTGCCTCCTGCTGTTTCCACTTTCCAGTGCCATTGTCTCCTGCCCTTCTTCCTCTTCCCAGTGCTATGCCATGTTTTCCAGTTTCTGCTTCCCAGTGCCATGCCCTCTCCTGCCCTGCTTCCACTTCCCTGGTGCTGTATAAATTCCTGTTTCCATTTCTTGGTGCCATGCCATTTCCTGCTCAGATTACACCTCCCAAGCTGTGCCATTCTCTGCCCTGCTGTCCCTTCCCCCTGACGTTGTCTCTCCACTGCAGTGTGGTGATCATGAGCTCCATCCTGGAGCACATGTGCGCGGACGTCCTGCAGCAAACGGCCACGCAGATCAAATTCCCTTCCACTGGCATGGACACCATTCCCTACTGGAATCTTCTGCCCCCCAAGAAGCCCATCAAGGAGGTGCTGACCAGCGTGTTCACCAAGGTGCTGGAGAAGGGCTGGGTCGACAGCCGCTCCATCCACATCTTTGACACCCTGCTGCACATGGGGGGTGTGTACTGGTTCTGCAACAACCTGGTCAAGGTATGAGGGGGCAGGAGGGACCCCTAGAGCTGAGCGGGGTGCTGAGGCCAGGATTGGTGTGTCTGGTTTGTGTTCTTAGTGTCCTGGGTGTCCCTGGGCTGGGTGCTGGGACAGTTCTGGCACTGGAGGGGAGTGGGNTTCTGGCACTGGAGGGGAGTGGGGCAGGCCCACCTCTCCCCCCTGCCCTGCAGGAGCTGCTGAAGGAGACTCGGAAGGAGCACACACTGAGGGCTGTGGAGCTGCTCTATGCCATCTTCTGTCTGGACATGCCACAGCTGACACTGACACTGCTGGGCCACATCCTGCCCAACCTGCTGACAGACTCCTCCAAGTGGCACACCCTCATGGACCCCCCCGGGAAGGCCCTGGCCAAGTAAGACCACAGACCCATGGAGACTGTCTCCTCAAGGCCTGTTTGGAGAGATGAGGGGGTGGTCTGTGCTGGGATGAGGATCCCAGCTACCCAAATCCCACTCTGGCTTCAGCAGTGCCAGCAGTTCTCATTCTGGTCCCCATTCCCTGCTGTCCCCCTCTGAGGAGGAAGCTGCCATGTCCCACACCCCATTGTCAGGTGGGCTGGCAGCACCTGGCTGTGTCCCTGCTCTGTCCCCAGGCTCTCTGTTTGGTGTGCCCTGAGCTCCTACTCCTCCCACAGCAAGGTCCAGGCCTCGGCCCGGCAGAAGAAGAGGCACCGGGAGGATATTGAGGTGTGTCTGGGTGGAGCAGGGGTTGGCTGGGGGCTCTCTGTGCCCAAAAGCAGCAGGGGCTGGGGAAGGTGAGGGTGGCAGGAGTGGATGGGTAAAGCCAGACTCCCTGCCCAGCTTCTCTGGGTTCTCTGAGGCTTTCCAGCCTTAAAATTCAGGATTCTCCCTTCTGCTTTCTGGGCAAAGGGCTGTAACGAGCTGGTCAGCATGTGTCCAGCCCAGACTGGGGTGCTCTGGGTGAACAGAGATCAGATCCTGGGCTGTGGGGCTGTGCAGAGTCCAGGGTGGGTCACCAGCCCTGTGCAGGATGAGGGGCTGGTGGGGCTGACCCCCCTCTCCCCCCAGGATTACATCAGCCTGTTCCCGCTGGATGACACACAGCCCTCCAAGCTCATGCGGCTGCTGAGCTCCAACGAGGAGGATTCCAACATCCTCTCCAGCCCCAGTAAGTGCAGGAGGGGAGGGAGGAGCAGCTTCCCTGCCTCGCTGTCCCTTTTGGGTGTGAAATGTGTATTTGCACAAAACCCTTCCCTTCCCAAACCGGCCGGGTGAGGATTTAGAGCTCTCAAGTGATTTTTGAGTTATCTTGGAGTTTTTGCATTTGGGAAAGGTCAATTTCTTTATTATTCTGATCAGAAAAACTTAAAAGGTTGAGATTACAACTTCCTTCCATGCCAGTGCCCCCCAGCCCAGCACCCCACACCCAAGGGGCTTGGGGGTTTTGTGTCCCTCCAGCCACCCTGCATGGGACCACAGCTGGAGGTGACATTCCTGATGTCTGGGGCCAAATCCTGACATTCCACTGCTGTTAACAAGACTGAAGCAGAGCGGATGAGGCCCCTGGTCACATCCGTGTCCCTTCAGTGTCACGGGTTGCAACAGCTCCAGCAGGGGATTTGCTGGGGGCGTCCAAGTCCTGCCCAGTGGGTGCTGTCACGGTTCCCACATACATTGTCCACACTCCTGGACAGTGAGTCAGGACATTCTCAGGTCATTGTTTCTCCCTCTATCCCAAATTACTTTATATATTAGTTTTCAACACATCCATTGACCTTCAGTTTCAGTTGGTTTCATTAATGTTGAAATATGGGCTTTTCCCTTTATTTCACTTATCTTCTTTTACCTCCTGAGGCAGTCCCACCTCTTTCCAGTGACATTCAGGACTTTTTTGGGCTATTTGCTGCAGTGATGTGGAAATGCCGCTTCCTGCAGCCACCATGTAACTCGTGATTCCATGAGAAAAGTGTGGGAGGGCTTTCTTTTTTTGGTGAGCATCCTCAGAGCAGCATAAGGTGGATCCTGCAGATTTGGGCAGGGGCTGTGGGGTGTGCACAAGAGCCTTCCCAAGGGAATTCCCATCCTGTTGGGGTGGACCTGACCCAGCTCTTCTCACAGGAGGGCCCAGCAGCGCTTCACAGCTGGGCTCAGCTCAATCCTGCTGGTCTGTCCCAAGGTTTGCTGCTAGATTTGGACGTGCCTCAGCTCTGATAGCTGGATTGCACCCTGACAGTGAGATGGGAGGGCTGCTGTGCAGCTGTTGAACATCTGCTTGCACACAGGATGTGTAACGTGTGTGTCGCTGCCATTCTCCACTCCTGATCGTGACACCACACATCACAGCCTGAAAGCAGGGTGGGAAACCTGCCTGGGCTCTCTGTGGGCTGGCACAGGGGACAGGGATGGGGCAGAGACCATCTGTGCTGTGTTTCTGGGGTGCCCCACTGGCACAGGCTCTGTCGGGTACCAGGGACCTAAACCTCTTCTGCTTCACAGAGTTGTCTCATGGCAAAGCCTCTCCCAGAGCTGGGTGACTTTGAGTGGCCAGAGCTGGCCAGTGTGGGCACGTTGTCTCAGCCAAGGGGGCCACGAGGCTGTTGCTGACTCTGTGCTCCTGCCCACAGATCGCTCCATGAGCAGCTCACTCTCTGCCTCCCAACTCCACACCGTCAGCATGAGGGACCCACTGAACCGGGTGCTGGGTAAGGTGGGGATGGGTCTGTGGGGTCACATCCAGCCACTGGGGCACCAGTGAGGAGTTCAGGCCACCTGCAGCCTCACAGCAGTGACTTGACTGTTGCTCTTTCTCTGTCCCCACAGCAAACCTCTTCCTGCTCATCTCTTCCATCCTGGGAGCCAAGACAGCTGGCACCCACACCCAGTTTGTCCAGTGGTTCATGGAGGAGTGTGTGGAATGCCTGGAGCAGGGCAGCCGTGGGAGCATCCTCCAGTTCATGCCCTTCACCATGGTGGGTCCAGCAGCTGTGACACCCCTGTCCCTTCTTGGGGGATGCACAGGATCCCACAGGATGGGCACATCCCAGGCTCCTGCTGACACTCACCTGTGCTTCTCCTCTGTGCCTGGGCAGGTTTCAGAGCTGGTGAAGGTGTCCACCATGTCCAGTCCCAAAATTGTCCTGGCCATCACTGACCTCAGCCTGCCCCTGGGCCGCCGTGTCGCCGCCAAGGCCATCGCTGCGCTGTGAGTGGGGCTGCTGCAGCCAGGGGGGGTCCCTGAGGGGCCCAGGGATCTCCCTGGAGGTCTGGATGGCTGGGATGGCTTCTGTCACTGCAGCTGCTGGAGGACTGCCTCCTTGGAACTTGGAGACTTCTTGCTCTGCCTCATGGCACTTTTGAGACTGAGACATCCCCTAATTTTTTTTTTATTCTATAAATCAGTCCTTTTGTACAACCAGCTTTTGCCTCATCTACGTTTGGGCTTCTGGGACTTCCCAAAACCCCTCCATTTTGGGGGTGATGGGGAGCCAGTGGCCAAGCCCTGTGCTGGGCAGGAGGGGAAATGTCCATCTTGTCCTGAACCTGAGAGTGGGTGGTGGGCTGCCTGTGGTGCTCTGACTGGGAGCAGGCACTGTGCTGGGTGGGGCAAGGATGTTTCCCTGCTGTGCTGTCAGCCACAAGCGGGGTCTTGTTGGGAATTCTGCCACGTGAGTGTGAGTTCTTGTTGGAATTCCTCCCCATGAGTGTGAGTTTTTGTTGGAATTCCTCCCCATGAGTGTGAGTTTTTGTTGGAATTCCCTCCCACGTTCAGTCCGTGGTGAGCACTGCACGGGCAGTGGGTGAGTAACTGTGGCCTCACCAGCAGCACACCAGCCTCCTGCTGGGACAGGCTCTCCTGGGACTGACCCCACACCCTGTCAGCTACTCCAGCAGTGAATCCTCCCAGAGCTGTCACGAACTCCTGTCCCCGAGGGGGTGGCAGGGCCAGGGCGGCTGCACCTCTGCCCTTTCCACTGGTGTTGACTCACAAGAAAGGGGAAAGCAGAGCCAGCGGGCACCAGCCCTTCCCTCAGGGCACTGTGACTCTGAGCCCACTCCTAGGGTTGGGCTGTGCCTCTGCCCCCCCTCGGCACCAGTGGGGTTCCCAGCCCTGTTTTGGGAGGCTCTGAAGGAAGATGGGGCACAGGGAATCTCAGAGTGGTGCTGCAGGGGTCGGGTCAGGGAAGAGGCAGCAGAACAGTGACTCAGGGCCGGGCTGACCCCGTCTGATCCCAGGATGAATTCAGCTCCTGGCAGCTCCCAGGCTTTGCCAGAGGGAGAGACCGCGATGCCCTTGGGGTAGCTGCGGGTGTTGCTGGTCCTTGGCCTTCACACACAGAGCATCCTCCCCTGTCCTGTTGGCCCCAGGGGTCCAGCCCCTGATCCCACCGCGGGGCAGCCAGGAGCAGCTGCAGGGCTGGGTGGGGCGGATAACAGAGCCGGGATGGGCCAGGATGGCCTCACCAAGCCTGACACTGGTGTGAGTCCCACCCTGAGCTGGCACCGACCTGCGTGGGCACCTCTGCTCGTCCAGGGGCAGCTCTTTACCGTTAGCCCAGAGCAAAGAGCAGGACCTGGCGTGGCCTTCCCAGTTCTGTCAATATTTGCCAAGGCAGCCCCATGCCTGGAGTTGGCACTGGAGCTTCCCCTTACAGGAAGGGGCTGGAGCAGGTGAAGGGAGTTTTCTGTAAGCACCCATGAGGTGGGGGAGGAAGGAGGGAACTGCTGCCCGTGGAGTGTGTGCGGCCAAATGCCCGTGGGTGAGGGCTTCCCCCTGGCAATTCATGACCATGGGGCTCCAGCCTGTGGGGAGAGGCAGGAACTGGGAGTCCTGGCAGCCCACAGCACTGGGCTCTGTCCCTGTGTGGCTGGGATGAGTGTGGTGAGGGATGCTGGTGGTCATGGGATGCGAGCGTGGGCCCGGTGGCAGGAAATGGAACTGGTGAAGCTGGGACAGCCCAACGTGGGCAAACACCCACTGGGGAGAGGCTGGGGGTGCTCTTAGGGGCTTTCTGGGGCAGGGCAGATGCCCAGGGCTCTCCTGACATTGCTCAGCCACATGGGGCCTGTCCCTTTTGTCCATCCACTCCGCCTTCCTCACTGCTGAAAGCCTCCTCCCGCCATGGCAGCTCCGGGAGGGCTCCGGGCACATCCTTGAGCAGCTCTGGGGCAGATTCCCTGTGTGGCAGCAGCAGCAGAAGTGTGGCTGGGGACCGCCAGTGCCACCAGCCCCAGGATGAGCCCACAAACCAGCTCTGGGCATGGTGCTGGTGCCCTCAGCGGGCACTGCCAGCCCGGGCGGCTTCTGGAGCTTTCTAGGAATCGGCTCTTGCCCAAGCAGCCCTGCCGGGTGTGGGAGGAAGTGGCCAACCCACGGTGCCTCCTGGCCCTCAGCGGGCTCAGGCTGTGGGGTGGGGGCACTGCGGGGACTGCACTTCATCTTTCAGAGCTGACTCCAGCAGCCACAGCCCTGCCCAAAATTTCCTTCCCTCATCTCCCATTTCTCTGTTCCTATGTCCCCACACCCTGGCTACTCTGCCTCCTTCCCACACAAGCAGGAGACAGCAGAACAGAGAGAGAGAGTGCAAAAATAGAGTTTATTTCCATTTTTATCACATAGAAAAAAAAGCGGGTGTTTCTTGGGGCTCACCCAGTTGCAGCAATAAATACAGTACAAAACCCCCCCACGCCCGGAGCTCCCACACAGCCACGGGACCGGGGCTGCGTCAGGCTCAGGAGGAGGGGAATGTGTCCAAGTGGCTCTTTCCGGCCAGGGATGGGCGCAAATAAGTTAAACTGCAATAAGTACTCTAAGTTTAGCAGGGAAGGGGGACAGAGCAGAGATGCAGCTCCCCAAAGTGCTGGAAAACCCTCATCCTGGTGAGGCTGCTGCATCCCGACAGTTCTTCTGTCTTCCCTCCCTCCCTAATGGGCAATAAATATTAATTACTAGAAATAACACCCATCAGATGTGTCCCTTCAGTCTGCAGCCCAGACAGGGAGATGCTGCTCTGGAGCATCCTCATCCTGGGATGAAGGTGTTTTCCCGTGGGATGCTGCAGCAGCCCCAGCAGTGTGAGCTGTAGGGAAACTGAGGCACAGGCAGTGCCAGCAGCAGCTATGGGGGCTCAGCCCAGCTCCAGAACCTCGTAGCAGAGATACGCTTGTGTTTAAATATTAAACAAGGGTGATGCTGCACAGGTACCTGTGCACAGATCCACCACGGGATTCCCTGGCGGCTGCCCGGGGCCTCGGGTGGGGGAGCATCCCCAGACAGATAAATATTAAATAGCCATAAATATTAAATAAGCAGGAAATGGGGTGCTCCCGGGATGTCCCTCAGGTGGGACATCCACAAACAGGGGTCAGAGGCTGGCGAGGTGCCGCAGCGCCCGGTACGCCGTCTCCAGGAACCGCTGGAAGTTGGCCAGGATGAAGAAGCCGCCGACTTGGTGGTGGAAGTGGGTGGAGAAGGTGGGGAGGGGGTCCTGGTTCTTTGAGGGGTACGTCACCGTGGCCAGGTCCAGGTCCTCCATCTGTAGCCAGGCAGAGGCAGAGGCATCAGCTCCAGGCCTGGAGATGCCCCCCTGCCCAAGTGTGCTCTTCCCCAGGATGCATCGCCCACCATGCCCACCCATCTCCTGTGAATGCAGCTCCCACCCTGCCCACCCATCCCTGTGAATGCAGCCCCCACCCTGCCCGTCCATCCCTGTGAATGCAGCCCCCACCCTGCCCACCCATCCTTGTGAATGCAGTCCCGTGCCCCACCACGCCTACCCCTCCTTTGGGGTGCAGCACCTGCTTTACCCACCTGTCCCCACAAAGTCTCCCCTTTGCCCCCTCACCTGCTGCTGGATGTTGGAGGACAGGTTGGCCATGTCCAGCTGTAGGGTCTCCACCAGCCCAGCGTGCCCAGGCAGCAGGGCCTGGATGGTGGCCAGAGATCCATGATAGACACGGAGCCCAGCACGGATCTGGCTGAAGCAGGTCTCCTGTGGTGGGCATGGTGTGGTCAGTGGGGCTGGGCGTGGCCTGGTTGCCAAGCCATGGGGGACTCTGGGGTGCCCCGAGCCATGACAGAGCTGAGCAGCTCATGGCAGGGGTGGGCTGTCTGCACTCACTGCCTGGAAGGTGCGCTTGTGACACTGCTCCAGTGACACCTGTGTGATGTCCAGGTCCTGCCTCACCAGCAGCAGCTCGTCCTCCTTGCACAACTGGAAGGTGTCACACTGTGGATAAAGTGGACAGGGTCAGGATACCACAGGACCATGACACCCCCAGCACCCCACAGCATCCCATCCCTGGGATGTGGGACCCTTTGCAGCCCAGCCAGGAGGAGGGAGGGGATGGAGTGGACCCGATGCAATGAGGAGGGAGGTGTGGCTGCCCCGGCAAGTGTGTACCCAGGAAGGTCACCACGTGGCCCCGGTGGGTGCCTCAACACCCCGGGGCTGAGCCTTGGGCAGTGCAGAGGACCCTGCAGGGTCCTGACCCTTCGGTGCCGATAAGGGCAGGGAGGGGGAAGGCCACCTTATCTGTGACCTCACAGCGGCTGCCATCCCCCCTCCGCCACTTGTGGGACTCACCAGCACGCGCTGCAGCGCAGCCACATCCCCACGGATCTTGCGGGTGAACTCGAGGTTCCTCTGCAGGAAGAGCTGGAAGTCCTGGTCCCCTGAGAGCTCGGTCAGTGGTGCCCCATGCAGCGCCTGCCACGGTGCCCACAGCAGCAGACCCAGCAGCAGCACCAGCCCACCTGCGGGGACAGCGGCTCAGCATCCGCCAGACACCCCAGGGAACCCCGACCCCTCAGCCAGGACGGGCTCAGCAACCAGGACCACCCTGGGGATAGTGGCAGCAGCGTGGCCTGGGGAAGGGGCAGAGACCCCAAAAGGGTAGAGGGTCCAGTGTTCCCCGCATCTGACTGGTGCTGAGGGCAGCAGCAGGGGGCTCTGGGTGTATGGGTGCAGCAGGTGCTACAGATAGGGTGAGATTTTGGGTGCTCTGGGTGCAGTGTGTGTAGTGGGGACAGTGGGGCTACTGTTGGAATGGATGGTCTGGGTGCAGTAGGTGCTGTGGTTGTGGGGGCAGCAGGTGCTATAGGCAAAGTGGGTTTTAGGGGTGGTTTGGGTTCAGTTGGAGCAGTGGAAGAAGCGGATGTAATGAGAGCAGTGAGAGATGGGGGTGCTGCAATGGGTGCTGAGTACTCACGGGTGAGGAAGCACATGTTGGGTGCCCGGCTCGGTGTCTCCTCCTCTGTGCAGTGCAGCCCTGCCCAGCCCGGCCCGGCTCTGCTCGCTCCTGCCTGGTTGTGCTCATTGATCCAGGGGCATTTATAGCGCACGGGCCTTGGGGATTCTCACCGATGAGGCAACAGCGCGATTGCTTCACTGCCTTAATCACAGCATGCAAATCTCGCGAACCGGGTGCTCGACTGCGGCCGCAGTATGGGGCTTTCCCGTGGGCAGCGGTGCCCCCCGGTGTGGCTGCAGTAGCCCAGTGGAGCCCAGGCACTGAGGCGGGTGCCGGGACAGGGCAGGTGGCGCCTTGGTGACTCATTAACCTGCTCGCAGGGCTCCCACAACACTGGCCAGGTGGGCCAGTGCCCAGCACAGCAGGGTCATGTGCAGGGTCACTCGCAGGTGACCGGCCAAAGGGATGGTGGCTTGTTGCTGCTGCTGTCACTCTGGGATTGTCCCCACGCCCAGCCCACGTGGGCAGCACCCCTTGTAAGCTGCCCCAAACCCTCACCCCGGCATTAGGGTGGGTGTTGGTGTGACCTTCATGGTGGTAGCACCAACTGGAGGTGGCCAAGGTGCAACTCTGTCCAGGCACCTGCCCAGGGCTGTGGCTCCCTGGGGCAACACCACAGGGCCAGATCCTGCCCTGCTGGGCACTGTGGGGCTGGGTTCTGCCCAGTGTCCCCATGTGGAGCATCAAGCACCGGCCACATCGGCCTGACCTGACCTGGGAGGGCTCAGCCCTCTCTCTGTCCCTACAGGGAAGAGGTTTCCAGGACAGCCATTGGCAAGGGGTGGCTGCTCCCCGCCCCCTTGCACTGACGAGGGAATTTTGGCTCGTGCCTGTTCCCGCAAGTCCTTCCAGGATCTGTTGGGTCAGTGCCAGCTGGCCGGCTCCTACCCGGCACGGGCTGGCTGGGGCACGGGAGGCACTCGCTCCCCTCACAGCCCTGGACCCCAGGGTGAGCCCAGGGTGAGCCCAGGGTGAGCCCAGGGCAGCACTGGGCTGGGGAGGCTCATTCTGCACCCCTGACCCCTGGCTTGGTCCCGTTGCTGCCCTCCTGGAGGCTGTGTGGACAGGGATGGGGACAGGGAACCTGGGCTCTGCAGGTTGCAGATGTTGGTGGCCACTGGGATGGGCCACACACCCACACCCAGTGGGGTAGTTTGTGGGGTACAGTTTGCGGGGCCCAGCCACAGCACCAGTCCCAGAAGTTCCTGAAAGTCCTGGAAGTTCCTGCCTCCAGCTGGGAAATAAACCCCCATCAGCTGCAGCCAATCCATGGGTACTAAGCAGAACCCTCCTGACACAGGCAGGTGTTAACTCTGAAACCTACTGATGACCTCCCTTCAAACCTGGCAGCACTAAACGTTCTGCCCTCTGGATGTGTGAAAGAACCTTGGCTGTAGAGACTGTTCATGGGATTTTTGGGAGAAACAGTCCCCCCAGCTGTGCCTGTCCCCACCCTGGAGCCAGGGAGAGCCGGTGGCCATTGAGGGGCTCAGCATGGTCCCCTCATTCTGACCATGGGGTGACCCCAGAGCGGATCTGCTCTCTCAGCAGGATGGTGCTTTCAGGAATTGTGATGGAGGCGTGGGGTGGTTGAATCAGCGCCCAAAGGCCCTGTCAGCTTTCCAAGGAAGGAAGTGATCTCAAATCTGAAACTGTGGGTATTGGGGGGTGGAGGAAGGACCTGGCCCAGCAAATCCCCCCCCGCACCATGGGGCTGGAGCTGCTCAGTCCCGGGACGGTCCTGGGCATCCACCGCATTGTGTTTCGGTCTTGTGGTCACCCTTCCTCTTCCCAGGGCCCAACTTGGGCACCCTCAGCCCTTTCTCAACAGCTGCCACCACACCAGTGCTCCTGGGATGTCCCAGTGCCAGCCCCAGCCCCCCTGGCTGGGCTCTTGCCTTCTTTGGTCTCCCCCAGAGCGGGAATGGGCTGGGACAGCCCGGCTCTTGACCTGCAGCCCTGGCTGCCATCCCAGCATGGGCGTGGCTGGGAGATTCCCAGATTTTCTCAGAGAACTCATCCCAGACGTTGATGGGACCCACCTGGAGTAGCTGCATGTCCCCTGCCCCCCTCACCCTGAGGGTTGGTGTTGTGGGGCAAAAGGGGGGCTCTGTGCCTTTTCCCAATGGAATGCCCCTGGGATACCATCCTGGAGCTGCTGGGGCCACTCCCAGCACCAGAGAGACAAAGCTCCAGGCCCCCAGATCTAGTTCCATCTCTGGTGTGTAGCCCCAGCGAGAGAGCAGAGGCCTCAAACCAGCCCCATGCCCCCTCTCCATCCCAACAAATCCATAGCAGGAGCCACCCAGGCTGGTGTTTTTCCATCTTTTATTTTAAAAGTCATAATTGAAGTTTAACAAAGTTTGACCCCATTGTTGTTGTGGGAACTGGGGGGGCACCAGTGGAGACCCCACTCCTGCTCCCTCCCGCCCCGCTCCCCTTGCAGCCCCCCTGGCATCGGCTCCGATGTCACCACAGGGATCCTTTTAAGGATGTTTACTGGGGAGAGGGTCCCACCACAAGTGCAGATGGTCAGGGGTTGTGGGCCCAGGGAACCCCCTGTGTCCCCTCCCACAGTACAGACATGCAGGGATTTATAAAAGGGGGTCTGGGGGGGGGACGGAGGGCCCTGCTCAGCCACCATCTGTCCAAGGGACAAATAAAAAAGTACAGCCAGGGCCCAGAGTCATGGAAAACCATCATCATCATCCTCTGCCATTTCCTTGGCAAATTCCAGGTCCTGCTGCTCACGCTCCCGGCGCTCCTGGAAAGCAAAGGCCGAGGTTGGTGGCAGGTGGGGACAGGAGCCACATCCTTCCCGTGGCCACGGTGGTTACAGAGACCCTGGTGAGATCTCACCTCTGCAGATTCCAAGTCCTTGTTGTAAGATTTGGGTGGGAACCTCATGGCCTGGAGAAAAAGAAGAGGAGCTCAGAACTGAGCCAGCCCTGAGCCGTGTCCTGCTGTCCCCATCAGGGACCAGGGGACAGGCTGTGCTCACCTTCACAGACATGTTGTGGATGTCGAGGCAGAAGGAGATGCGCTGGTGGAAGGCCAGCTGGGGCTCCCGTGTGGAGTAGATGTCGATCATCTCCTTGGACTGCACGTAGCCCTTCTCATGGTTGATGCTGGCCTCGATGACGCCGTCCCGGATGGCCTGCGAGCCCGGGCACGGGGCAGGGCATGGGGTGTCCCCAAGGGCTCACACAGAGCGGGGACAGGGACGTGGTGTCCTGAGTGTCCCCAGTTTTCCCTGCAGGTGCCTCAACCCAAACCCAGCGGTGCTGCAGGGAGGGGGTGCGGGGGAACGGGGCAGGGTGGGGGGCTGTGGGCACCCCGGGACCCCCACAGGGATGGATGGGACTCCCCGTGCTGGTACCTTGGCAACAATGAACTCGGCATCCTCGGGGCTGTCCAGCTGCAGCTTCTGGGCAATGTCAGCCAGGGAGATGCGGGAGTAGGAGAGGCTGATCATGCGGACACCTGCAGGGAGGAGGGAATGGGATGCAGCCCCCTAGGCCTGCCCAGCCTGGTGGAGGTCCCCAAACACCCTCCTACCTGTCTTGATGACGTTGTGCCTCAGCCGAATGATCAGGGTGTAGGTGCCATCGGCCTGGAACTTGTCCCCAAACTGGTCAAGGACTTGGTTGAACTTGGCCAGGTTCCCCGTCCTGACAGCTGGAGGGAAGAAGGGGGGAATGGGAGAAGGAGAAAGGCTAGGGAAAGCAAGTCACAGCTGACTGACTTCCTCTTTCTCCTCCTTCCCAAGTGGCATCTGCATCCAAGTCCCGCCAAGGGGAGAGAATTCCCACTGGGTCCCTTCCCACTCAGGATATTCCATGATGCTCTGACATTGCAGGAAGGACAGAGACAGGCAGGGGCGGGCAGCCGTACCCTGGGTCAGCAGGAAGTAGGGCATGAGCGAGCGCTTGAGCGAGGGCTGCCGGAACTGGAGCCTGTCCGGGATCTCCCCGAGGAGCAGCTCCACCACGATGAGCAGCTTGTGCACCTGGGCCAGAGCGAGACCCTGAATGAGTCCCCACGGGGCCTAAAACCATCCCTGTGTACTCCAAGAGGTCTTGCACCCATCCCTGTGTGGCACAAGACCCCAGGAGATCCCAAACCCGTTCCTGTTCCTGTGGGGCCTGGAAGGTCCCAGATGTGTCCCTGGGAAGTTCCAAACCTAGGAGGTCCTGCATTTGTCATCCCTGCAGGGACCAACACTCTGGGAGGTCCCAAACCTGTCCCCATGGGGCCTGAATCCTTGAGATCCAACCATGGGGGGGGCCAGATTTCATCCTGGAAGGTGTCAAGCCTGGGAGGTCCCAGAACCATCCCCGTGGAGTCCAACTCTGGGCAATGCTGGACCTGACCCTGGGAAGGGAAGTCCCAAATCCCAGGGGACCTGACTCCATGGGGCTTGACATCCAAGGAGGTCCCAAACCTGTCCCCAGCAGGTCCCAAACCTGAGAGGTCCCAAACTAAACTCCATGGGGGCCTGACCATCACCATTGCTGAAGGTCCCAAACCTGGGAAGTCCCAGACCAAATTCCACATTCCAGAAGGTCCCACATCCAACCCCTGTGAGATCCCAACCCCGAGGGGTCTCAGACCCAACCCAGGGGGGTCCTGCCCCCTCCCCACTCACCGTCTGCTTGAAGCCGACGGCCGTGTGCTGCGGGGCCTTGCGCAGGGCGTTGGTCATGGTGCGCCGCGCCTCCGAGTATTCCAGCTGGATGGCCTTGATCCGCCCTGCGCCCACACAGGGCAGGTGGGGAAAGCCACCCAGTGAATCCAACCTGACCTACATGGATGGGGCTCCAAATCCTGCCTGGAAGCCCCGCTTCCAGCTGCTCAAAGGGGTTCTCTGAGGAACTGGAGCCCTCAGTGTGGGGTGCCAGGAGTCAGGGCAGGTACTGAGCTCTGCTCACCTGTGTAGTACAAGTACCGAGCCCACTCGTTGTTGTTGGCCTGCTCGGGGAACACAGATTTGGAGACGAGCTTCTCGGCCTGGTCGTAGAGGTTGTAGTGGAGGTAATTCCTCAGGAGCAGGTTCAGCAGTGTGGCCTGGCCGTCGGCGTCGTGGCGCAGCGTGGCCGTGCGGAGCCGGGCGTGCAGGAAGCTGAGGGGTGGGACAGGGAGTCAGGGAAGAGGGAGGAAAACGGGGATCAAGTTCAGGGACAGCTTCCTCCACAAGGATCCATCTCACCTCCGGACCACATCGAGTTTGTTCAGGAACTCGTAGATGCGGGAGTGGTAATAGTAACACTTGGCCACCACCAGGTCCAGGGCCCGGCGGTTCTGGGAGCTGATCTTCTGCATCAGGTCATCGGACACTTTCTGAGCCTGCAGGAGGAAAAGGGGGGTCAGAGCAGGGGGACTGATGCCAGGAGAGGCAGAGACCATCTGGGCCGTAGGGAGCAATCAAACACTGCTGGGATGAGGGGACAGCATGGGGCAGAGGTAGGGGATGCTCAGGGAGCAGCAGCACTGCAGGGGCAGCTCAGGGGTCTCACCTCAGGGTACCTCTTGCTGTTCATCAGGTAGATGACGAGCAGCAGCTGCAGGTAGGCCTCCACCTCTGGCAGGAGAGGGGCTGAGGCTGCTTTCCCCGTCCGTGGGCGGAATTGCAGCTCAGCTTCTGTGTCCATGGACTGAGGGGAGAGAGAAATTCTGGATTCCTGTCCCTGTGTGGAGACAGCTCTGCTCCAGGTATGACAGGAGCCAGGCCAGGACTGCAAGGATCTGTCCCTGCTCACGTGTGTCTGAGCAGAGGGGCTGCTAATCCCCTGTGTCCCCAAAGTCCACTGCCCTATTCCAGAGTCTCCTAGGAGAGGGAAAGGATCATAGAATTCCAGATTTTTTTGGGTTGGAGGGGCCTTCAAGTTCATGCAATCCCACCCCCTGCCACAGGTAGGGACACCTTCCACTAAACCAGGTTGCCCCAAGCCCAATCCAACCCAGCCATGGACACTTCCAGGGTTGGGGCAGCCACAGCTTTTCCGGGAAATCCATTCCAGTGCTTCACTGCCCTCACAGGGAAGAATTTCTGGCCAATACCCCATCAAATCCTGCCCTCTGTCAGTGGCATGCCATTCCCCCTCGTCCTGTCACTCCAAGTACTTGTAAATAGTCCCTCTCCATCTTTCCTGTTGCTTCTTCAGATACCACAATCAGGTCACCCCTAAACCTTCTCTTCCTCATGCTGAACAATCCCAATTCTCCCTGCCTTTCCTCACAGCTGTGCTGCTCCATCCCTTTGATTATCCTCTGGATTCACTCCTACAGCCCCACATCCTTCCTGTGCTGAGACCCCTGAGCTGGGGGGGCATCACCCAACCAGAGCAGGGCAGAGGTGAGGGCAGGCATCCCTTTCCCCACTCCTGTCCCTACCTCCTCCAGGAATCCCAGCAGGAAGTCCCTGACAGTGCAGTTGGAGGTGAAGAAGCCGTGGATGGCCTTGTGCAGCACGTTGGGGTTGAGGCGGCGGGAGGTGGAGGGCAGAGCCCGCAGCGCCCGCAGGACGTAGCGCGGCTCCTTCCCCGACACCGCCTTCTCCAGCTGCTTCACGTGCTCCTTGATGTCTGCGGGGGCACACGGACACAGCCCTCACCCCAAACCCTCTGCCTGGAGCACCCCGGAGCAATGCCAGGGCTGCCCCCTCCTGTTGTTCCGAGGTCTCACTGCCCATGGCCTGGGTGTCCCCAGTGGTCTGACCTGCCCTCAGGGCTGTCCCTGCTTGGAGGACACCTCACCTCCCTGGTGAGGCCCTTGTAGAGTTTTCTCCCTCCTCCTGAAGGGTTCCATCCTCCCTCTGCATCCCCGTGGGGTCCCACCACAGCAGGTCTGCAGTCCCTCACAGTCTGTCCCCAGAACACATCCTCACCCTCACAGAGCTGCCCCGATTCCCTTCCACAGTGATCTCCCCAAAACACAACTCCATCTCCCATTCTTCAGTGACTGCTCCCAAAACCAATCTCCCCCTTCCTTTCCCTCACACACTGCCCCAAATACCCTCCTCCCCCAGAGGAAACACACCTCCCATCTCCATTTCCCTCCCTGTGCTCCCTAAACCCCCTTCCCCATAGTGACACCCCCCAAACACACCTCCCCTCTCCCTTTCCCACAT
>JANPWX010020062.1:0-17418 GCA_024734555.1 Trochalopteron elliotii
ACACCCCGGGTGAGAGGATCACGCGTGGAGGAGCCGTGGCACGCCGGGCGGGCGGGCGGCGCTGAGGAGCGGAGCTGAGGAGGGCGCTGCTGGACCGGGCTGAGCGTGGGCAGCGCCCCGGGGTCCCGCAGAGCTCCTCCTCCCCTGCGGCCTCACGGGGGGATGTGACACCCCAGGGAAGAGGGGAAGGCGTGGGGGCTGCCGTGCTGCCGGCCGGGAGCAGCGGGAGTGTTTAGGGCTGGGGGTCGCGGCTGTCGGTTCATCCCGGTGCCGGGCACCCCTCGACATCCCAGAGATTCTGAGCTCCCCAGCACCGGGAGTGTCAGAGCATCTTCCTCTTCCTCCTCCCGGCTCAGTGAGTAGGAGCCGCGGCACGGGATCCTAATTCCCGAAGGTGGCATTAAACAGATTAAAGGTGGGATTTAGAGCGGATTAAAGTCTGGATTAACGGGAGCCTTGACTTGAGTCTTGCTCTCACGCAGCGGCTGGGAAGCGAACTCCAGATCCTCCCCAGCCCCCCCGGCCCTGCTGCCCCCACCCCACGGCAGTGCCCGACCCCTCCGGGGCATCGCCCCCACTCCCAATATCCCCGAGGATTTGCTCTGGCCCCAGGTCGTGCCGTAACAGCCGGAGCAGCTGCTGCCGCCTTTCTGAGCAGTTGTGCCACCAACCTGCCCGGCATAAATCACCAAACCACCCTCCGGGCTCGGGGGATCCTGGTGGCCGCCAGGAGCCTGGTCCTGTGTTCCCATCACTGCCGTGTTCTCATCCCCACCGCTGTCCTGCCCCACGTCCCCATTGCTGCCCTGTGCTGTGTGACCATCACTTCCCCGTCCCGTGTCCCCATTCCTGCTCCATCCCGTGTCCCCATTCCTGTCCCATTCCGTGTCCCCATTCCTGCTCCATCCCGTGTCCCCATCCCTGCCCCATCCCGTGTCCCCATTCCTGCCCCGTCCCGTGTCCCCTGTCCTGCCCTATGTCCCCATCCCTGCCTCATCCCGTGTCCCCACTCCTGCCCCATCCCGTGTCCCCATCCCTGCCCCATCCCGTGTCCCCATCCCTGCCCCATCCCGTGTCCCCATTCCTGCCCTGTCCTGCACCCCCATCACTGTCCCATCCCACATTCCCATCCCCGCACTTTTTCCACCTCTCTCGGGCTGCTGCTGAGGGTGTTTTGGAGGGTGTCGGGATGGGGTGGGGAGCCCCCTGCGCCCCCAGTGCACTCCGGTGTCCCCAGATCCCACAATTCCCAGCTCAGGAAGAACCTCAGGGATGTCCCCACGTCTTGCAGAGCTCTGCACCTCAACTCCAGCCCTGGAGCAGCGGCTGGGGGAGGCTCGGCTGGGGTCACACAGGGGGAGCCCCCCAGATCCGTGTCCCTGCCTGGAGGGCGCTGCCGGGGGGATGGAGCAGCCGCTGTGGATCAGCGGGAAACGGGAGCTGGCGCCGCATGATAACAGGGAATAAAAAAGAGAAGCAGCAGGATCTGGGCCAGCTCCGAGCGGCCTCTCCCCCTCGTCCCTCCTCTCCTTTCAGGGAAATGAAACGGGGCTTTGCAGCGGCCCCTCTGCTGCCCGCTGAGCATCGCCCGTCCTCGGGGAGGCTCATCTCACTCCTTCTCCCGCGGCACATCCCACCCGGACACCCAGCAGAGCTCCAGTAACACCAGTAAAACCCGGCTGCTCCCCTCCGGCCGGCCGCAGGCAGGGGGGAGCATCCCCAGGGAGGCAGACCCTGAATAATTCAGGAGAGCTCAGCGAGCGAAACAGGATCCGCTGTCCGCTGGGACTGGGGAGGGCACGGAGCTGCTCTCTGTCTTCCTCTCCGTCCCCTCTGCCAGGACACCTCGGGGTGTTCCCATCAGCCTCCTGAGCAGGTTGCTGCTGCTGCTGCTGGCACGTCCCGGCTCCAAGAGCACCCAACACCTCTTTTTCAGCCGCTGGGTGTGCAGGGGGACAGGATGGGGACAGGGTGTCCCCACCACCCACCTGTCCCCACGATGGCACACGCCAGACCCCGGCAGCTCCTGGGACAGGGGGGTTGGTGTCACTCCCCATAAAGCCACTATTGTCACCGGGGGCACGTTGCGGGGTGGGGGAACCCCCGTGGCGGGGCGGGGGATCTCGCAGGCCCTTCCCCTCTCCAGCATTTTGCATTCCCACCGCTCCCTGCCCGCGCCGCACAGCTGTGCCTGGCCACAATGGCCCCTTCTTGCCGCGTCACCGGCGCCGGCTGCGCTCCCTCGGCCCCTTTCCCCGGGGCCGAGCCACCCCGCTGGCAGCCGAGGCGGAAAAATGCATCCCAGTTGAAAAAAAAATAAATAAATAAAAAATCCCTGCTGGCAGGCACCAGCTCCGGAGGAGAACCGCGAGCAGGGCACGCTCTCCTGACCAGTTATCCCAGTGATGCTCCGGGGTTTTTATCTGGAGTTGGATGGAAGGAAAGGGATGGTGGAGGTGTCAATTAGGGGTGCTGGCGGTACCCAAAGGTAGCTGGGATTGTCGTCGAGCCGTAGGGACACTCCTGATTCCAGGGGTTGTACCCAAATTCTGCTCCCGGTCTTCCCTCAAGGCAAAGGGGTCTCCTGGGTCCCAAGCGCCACATTCCTGAGCAGAGCAGCCCCCACCCTCCCCACTGCACATCTGTCCTGCTGTCACAGCTGGATTCGGCCCCTCCTGCCTCCGTGTATTTGCTCACAGAGCGGGGGAACGCAGAGCCTCGTTAGTTAATTAACGCTCGATCGAAGCTGTCAGGCGGTGCCGCTCCTCCAGGGGCTGCGAGCGCTCCCGTCCTCCCGGGGAGGGATGGGGGAGGATGTTCCAGGGGAGAGACGCGCCCTGGGGGAAGAGATTTCTGTGATTTCCCTCCCCGGGAGGACACCAACCTCCATCCCTGTCTTGGGGACACTGCAGCGCGGCCCGCCTGAGTGAGACCCATTTACCCCGGCTCAGCTGAGCCCCGGCTGCTTCATTTGGGGCTGGGGGCTGCTGAGAGGGGCTCTGACATCTGAGCCGAGCCCAGCGCAGAGCCCCGGGCGCGCTCCGGCTGCGCTGGCCGGGACAAAAGCGAATGTAGGTTAAGCACAAAGTGCTGCGGCTGCGGCACTCGGAGCCCTCCCGCCCTCGCGGGGGGGCCGGGGCAGGCGCCCACCATCGCCGCAATTAGCTAATTGCTCCTGTTCCCTCGCAGGGGATGCTGTTACTGTTCCCTGCTTCACTCTCCATCTGCCCTGGGGGGCACCGTGCCCCCCCCGCCTGTCCCCCGTGCTCTGCTCAGAGCTGGGGGGGGTTCAGGATGGAGGGAGGGGGAGCCCCCCCAAACCGGCTGCTCCCAGCCCTGCTGGATGTGACATCCCTGGTGTCGCCTGCTGGGGACAGTGGGGACGATGCCCTGAACACCAGGGATGGTCTGGCTTTCCCCCACATTTTGGGAGTGTCCTGCTGCACCCCCAAAGCTTCAGGATCCCAAATTCCATCCAAGCTGTTGAGTGGGAACCTGGGATGAGTGTGGGAGGCTGTGACATCACCTGGAGCCTGAGTGACAAATGAGTGACAAATGGCATCATCAGAGGGGTCCTTGTGTCACTTTGTGGGACAAAGGGACCCCCAGGCTGTTGGGTGATGGCAGCACGGAGGGGCGAGGGGACAGACAGGATACTGATGACATCATCAGGATGATCCATGACGTCACCAGGGGGCAATTAATGGGGGGCAGGGCGAGGGGCCCGAGCAGGCTGTGCTGGGAGTGCTGGATGTGGAGGAAGAGCAGCAGGAGGAGGAAGAGGATGGCGGCCCCATGGAGTGATGCCCCCAGCTCGTGGTCACTGAGCCTGTCCTTGTGCTGGTGACATATTGACTGGCCATTCTTAATCAAGTGGATTATTAATTAGCAGCAGAGCTGGCTGGTTAATCCCGGGCCGCGCTGGGAGCTGGTGGTTTGTGCTGACACAGCAGTGTCACTGCTGGGTGACAGTGCCAGGACACCGACAGTGGCCCAGGACAGGGACGGATGCCACCCCCGGAGGGGGTCAGATGGTGGATCAATTTGGTGACCCAAATCCTGCAAGGTTTCACCCCAAAACTGGTGGGTGGCACCACAGGAATGGCCCTGGCACAGCAGGGCTGGTGGCTGCTGGGTGGGCTCCCGTCTGTGCCGTCCCTCCGAGCCATCTGGGCCACACGGGGGGAGGTGACACGGGTGTCACTAGTGCCACACGTGTCCCCAGCCCTTGCGGTGGTGGTCATGCCACAGTGGGTGCAGGGGACCGGCCCTGCACGGTGCATCTCCGCCCCTGCCCGCGGGGAGAGCAGCTCAGGCCACGTGTGTCACCTTGTCCCCACTGTTCCCCCCAGCCTGGGGGGGGTCCCAGTGGGCGCTGCCGGCCGGGGACAGGCGGAGGGGGCTGGGGAGCGTCTCCTCCATCCCCATCTGAGCCGACTCCGGAGCTGTTCTCGCCGCAGCTGCTGCCGCCGCCGGCTCCATGCCGCCTTCCCCGGCGTGTCTGAGCCATCTGCCGAGATCCCCGCGGGCAGGGGGCTGGGGGGCTGCTCCCCACACCCCCCACCCCGCTGCCACGGCACCACCGGGAGCGTTTTTCTCCCTCGTTTCGGTGCAGACCATTTAATTTCAGCCGGGTTCCCTTTCCCCGCGCGCGGCTGTCGGCGGCGATTTTTCCCAGCCCTAATTAAAGCTCGGAGCGTGTGACGGCGCTTCCCTGGGGATGCTTCCCCTGCTTCCCAGTTCCCGTCAAGATCAAGGGGATAAACCGATGTTGCCGGCGAAGTTCCCGCCGGCGGCAGCTCGGGGGAGGCGGTGACAAACCGGGGCTGGAGAATCCACCCCCCCAAGGAGCGCTGCCTCGGGGGGTGCGGGCGGCGGGAGGGCTCGGGGCTGCTCGGATCAGCCGGGCAGATCTCAGCCCAGCTCTGTGGCAGCTCGTTGTGGCCTCGCTGGCTGTGTGGTGACACCGGTGTCACCAGGATCCCCGAGGTTTTGGGGTGCCACAGGCGCCTGTCAATGTGTCACTGTCCCCCTGCACCTCGCAATGACCCCTCACGGCCCAGAGCACCCCGGGGACCCCCGGGCAGGGACAGCTGGGCTGGCACCGGCCCTGGCGAGCCGGGAAAACCGGGAAAGAGGAGCTGCCTCCCTCCAGGCACCTGCCAAGCCCAGCCCGGACATCTGCTCCCGATCCCAGCTGCCAACCAGCTGCCCTGGGCACCCAAAAACCCACCCGCAGCCCCTCGGGGTGGATTCCCAGGCTTGGCAGGGGGACGGCTGCTGAAGGCAGGGATGCTCCTGCTGCCTGGCACGGCTGCTGCCTGCTTAATTGCGCTGAAAGCACAACAGATGGCAGAAGGGCTTCAAGATGTTCTTTTCCAACATTTTGGGCTCCTTCGCTCGCCTTCCTCCAAAACAGCTCCAAGGAGGGAGGCTGGGAAGAGCCCTGTGTGCGCGTGGGGAGGGTTGATGACCCCGGGGACAGTCCAGGGCCAGGGTGCAGGGAGGGAATTAAAGGGAATTAAAACATTTGCCGGGCTCACACTGCAGCATTTTCTTCCCCCTGTAATCCCAGCGCCTGCTGCCCTTCCTGCCCGCACCTCCAGCACCTGCCCGCTGCTCCCAGGGGACAAAAGCCCCTTTGCCACATCCCCGGGGCAGCTGGTGGCAGCAGCTGGGCGCTGGAGGGGCACTCCTGGGCCGTGGGGGGTTGCAAAGGGACCTCGGGGATTCTTCCCAGAGATGGGGGGTCCAGCACCGGGCCCAGCACCCACTAAGCACCCCAGAACAATGTGCCACCCCCACCCTGAGCCTTGCTGGGGCTGGGCACCGTCCTGTGTCCTGTGCAAGGCTGGCACCCATGGCTGAGCTGGATCAGGACCCAGCAGCCACCCCTGTGCCCAGCACTCATCCCTGTCCCCTGTCCCCAGCACCCATCCCTGTCCCCAGCACCCACCCCTGTCCCCTGTCCCCAGCACCCATCCCTTCCCCCAGCACCCACCCCTGTCCTCTGTCACCAGCACCCATCCCTGTCCCCAGCACCCATCCCTGTTCCCTGTCCCAGCACCCATCCCTGTCCCCAACACCCACTCCTGTCCCCTGTCCCAGCACCCATCCCTGTTCCCTGTCCCCAGCGCCCATCCCTGTCCCCAAGACCCACCCCTGTCCCCTGTCCCCTGTCCCCAGCACCCATCCCTGTCCTCAGCGCCCATCCCTGTCCCCAACACCCACTCCTGTCCCCCTGTCCCCAGCACCCATCCCGGCCGTGCCTCTCCCCCACCTGCCCCCGCGGCTCCGGGGCCGAGGTGTGTTACCGCGCGCCTTTGATGAATTATTTATGAGGCAGGTGACCTCATTCATTCAGATTGATTTTCCTCCGTGTCACTCCAATTCCATCATGCTCCTGGAAGCGGCGGGGGGGCGACACGTCAGGTGCTGCCCTGTGGGCACGGACGGGGGGCACGAGGCAAAGGCCCTTTGCCAGTTCGGGAATTATTAGCGCGGATAATAATATTTTAAGTTATATTAGTGCTTTCCATGTCGGCGTTGTTACTATTAAAATTAAGATTTTAAATTATTATTATTATTATTATTATTATTATTATTATTATTATTATTATTATTATTATTGCTGTTATTATCACCATTATTAGTATCATTATTATCATTATTGATAATATTGATATTGTTATAGTTGTCATCATCCTCCCCAGGACCCCGGGTTGTGCCCACCCTGCCACCCAGTGCAGACAGACCCACATCCATCAGAGGCTGGGCCACCAAGGGCCATGTTGTCACCTCTGCCGAGTGTCCCCAAGCAGGAGGATGGGAGGTGACAGCCTGGGTGCTCTCCCAGTGCCTTAAAGATGTGGTTACAAACACACCCGCGGGTTAAAACTGGAGATATTTGAGGCTGTATTTAATTTTAAGTGTTCTCTGTGTTCAACCAGTTGCTTGAGCTTATTAAAAAAGATACATTAAAACAGCAATGTGTGTGTATTTGTGTACACACGTCTGCTGCTACTGCAGCCCCTTCCCAGCACTCACTGCCTGTCGGAGCCCTCCGTGCCTCAGTTTCCCTCCCGGATGGGCAGGAGCAGCATCCCCGGGGCTGCGGGAGGAAGGCTCAGGGAGGAGTGGCTGCCTCTGGGGAAAGGCTGAGCCCGGGGAGGTGACAGATCCGCACGGGAGGGGACAGAGCAGGGCTGGCAGAGCCCAGGCTGCTGCTGGCCTTGTGACACGGTGGCACTGCGGGACAGGGCCAGCACGGTGAACTTTTTACCCTCCCAACACCCCCCGAATTCCCCAGACGAGCATCCCCTGCCGGAGCATTCCCTGGATAAACATCGCCCTGGACAAGCATCCCTGAGGCAGACCATCCCCTTGGTTCAGCATCCCTGAGCCAGAGCATCCCTCAAATGGGTGTCCCAGAGGCAGAACATCCCCCCGGCCGAGCATCCCTCAAAACGAGAATCCCAGAGGCAGAGAATCCCTCAGCCAGAGCATCCCTCAAATGAGTATCCCAGAGGCAGAGAATCCCTCACCCAGACCATCCCCCCGGCTCAACACCCTGAGCCAGAGCATTCCTGGGCCAGAGCATCCCTCAACATGAACATCCCAGAGGCAGAACATCCCCCCGGCCGAGCATCTCTCAAAATGAGAATCCCAGAGCCAGAGAATCCCTCAGCCAGAGCATCTCTGAGCCAGAGAATCCCTCAAATGAGCATCCCCCCAGCTCAGCATCCCTGAGCCAGAGCATCCCTCAAATGAGCATCCCCAAGCCAGAGCATCCTCCCAATTCAGCATCCCTCAGCCAGAGCATCTCCCCGGCTCAGCCGCCCGCCGGCCGAGCCTCCCCCCGGCCGGGTACCCAGCGCTGCCTCGCGGCCAATTCCCATCATGAGCCGCCGATGGCCCAAATTCCCCCCGCACCGCCCCCGAGAGCGGCTCGGTGGCAGCTGCCCCGTCCCCATTGTCAGCCGACAATGGGAAGCGCCCAGTCCTGCTCCCTGGGAGTGCCATTAGCCCAAATATTTGCTTCCCGTCTCCAGGGTGACAGGGTTGCCAGCGCTCACCCACATCCCTCCTTTGATCATTTTCCTCTTGATCTTCCGCGCCGCTTCCCGGCGCTCCTCCCCGGCGCCCTCGCCCCGCGGGGATGCGGGAACCGGTGGCACCGACAGGGTCCCGGAGCGGCGGTGGAGGAGCTGGGGGTGATGGAGGAGAGGAGGCACGGGGGAGATGAAAGCAGGACTGGGAGTGATGGAGATGAAGAAGGGAGGGTGGAGGCAGGGCTGGGGGTGATGGAGATGGGGCTAAGGGAGGTGCTGTCACAGGGAAATGGTTCTGACTGTGGGGAAGTGGTTGTGGCCTTGGGGATTGTGGCAGGTGCTTGAATCTGCAACCACCAGCCCCCCGTGGCCACAGCCACCATCCTCCCATAGTGACAGTCACCATCCCATGGCCACAACCATCCCCCCATGGCCACAGTCACCATCCCACAGCCACAGCCAACCCCCCATGGCCACAGTCACCATCCCATGGCCTCAGCCAGCCCCCCCATGGTGACAGTCACCATCTCATGGCCACAGCCACCATCTCCCCTTGGCCACAGCCACCATCCTCCCATGGTGACAGTCACCATCCTCCCATGGCCACAGCCACCATCTCCCACAATGGTGACAGTCACCATTCCATGGCCGCAGCCACCATCCTACCCATGGCCACAGCCACCATCCCCCCATGGCCACAGCCACCATCCTCCCATGGCCACAGCCACCATCCTCCCATGGCCACAGCCACCATCTCCCCCATGGCCACAGCCACCATCCCATGGTGACAGTCACCATCTCCCCCATGACCACAGCCACTTCCCCTCCTCCAAGCAGGGCAGTTCCATGACCAGGGATGGGAGAACAGAGACTCTTTGGTGGGACCACACTCCCTCCACTGTGCTGAGGCAGCAGGACCTGGTTCAGCAGCAGCCCTGGGCAGGATTGATCCATCTTCTCCCACTCCTTCCCCCTGCTCCCACGCACTCTTCCTGGAACAAGTTTTTCCCAGCCCAGGGAGCCAAGCAGACCCACCAGCAGTCCAAGCTCGTTTCTGTCTTTCCCAAAGCTCACCCAGGTCCAACACTGGCTCTCAGGGCGGGGGATGGAGCTGGGAGATTTCTCCCAGAATAAGAGGAATTTTGGAGCCAGGTGGGATCAGCTCCAAAATCTCAGGAATTTGGCGGTGGCAGGAGAGGGACTGAGCCATTTCTAAGCAGCGTTTTTTTTTAAAAAAAAAAAAAAAACAAAGTGAAATCTTTGCCAGAAAATGTTATTTCGATCCCTTTGGCAGGCACGAGTCGTTTCGAAGCGACGCTTTGTGTTGGGAGTGGGACCCAGATCCAAAGGAGCTGGAGGGAATGGGGACTGGGAAAAGCTGCTGGGAGCTGGGATGGAGCCACAGCCAGGGGTGCTGGGGTTTGGCAGGGCTGGATCCACACCCCCAGATATCCCCACACTGTGGGAGACCTCGTGGGGTGCTCAAGGCCACCCCTGGTGACACCCCTGTGTCCCTTTGCCTGAGCAGAGGGCTGAGGAGCCCTGTAGCCTTTCTCTCACACACCCAAAGCCCTTTGCTTTGCAATATCCCGGCCCCACACTCCAAATCCCCTGGGAAAGGGGCAGAAACCAGCCTGCCTTCCATGGGGGATCCCATCATGGACCAGGAGGGGATCAGGTGGGACCAGGAAGGGCCAGGAGGGGACCAGGAAGGGCCAGGACAGAGGAAAGGGGACATGAGAGGGGCCATCATTGCCTGGGGCCAGGAGGGACATGGCTGGAGAACCAGCAGGTCTGGAGGAACCAAAGGACCAGGAGGGACCAGGAGAACCTGGAGGGACCATTAGGGACAAGGCTCCAGGCCCAGGAGCGATGCTGTCACACGGAGCCAGGCAGAAACATCATCAAAGGACCGGAGGACACCAGGACGGTCACTGTTACCAGGTGGGAGCACCCGAGGACACCGCGGGCACCGGGAAGCAGCCCCGCGGGGGGTGGGAATGGCCGGGGGAGACGTGCTCGCCCGCACTTTGCTGCATGACGGTGATTAAGTTGCTTCCCTTCCTTATGGTCCCTCGGGGAGGTGTTAACCAGCTGCTAATAAAGACGAATGGTTCTGAAGTGGCGTCTCCGGAGCTTTTGTACCCGCGGAATTTCGGGAAAAGCCCCCCGGGGTGCCCGGAGCCATCGGGCAGATCCGCGGCACCCTCGCCCCGGGGGCACCGCCGCCAACACCCGGCGCTGGTGGGGACAAATCTGCTCCGTGGGGGTGACCAGGGGGACACCGGGGAAGATTTTGAGAGGGCTCGGAGGATGCCGAGAGCCGGAGCAGCCCCGGGGAGGAAAAGGGCGACCCGAAGGGCTGCCGGGGGGGTGGGGGGGGGCGGGAAAGCAGCGGGAAGAGGAGAAATCCAGCAGCAACTGCCCATTAAAATTCATGAAAGCTGTTAAAAAGCAGAGCGCAGCGCGAGCTCCCGGCTGCTGCTGACAAAGCCGGCGAGGGAGGCGGCGGTGCCAGCTCCGTGCAGTGGCAAATTCGGGGTTCAGCCCCCTCTTTTCCCAAACCATTTTCCGGCTGGGTGACACCACAAGGGACCCGGATCCCTCAGCACCACCCGCGGCCGGGCGGAGGGGGCGGATGGAGGCACCAAACCGCATCCCCCATCACGGCCACCCCTTCCCTCACAGGGGACCCCCAAACTCCCTCCGCTGCCTGGAGGGGGATTTGCATCTTCGAGCTCATTTATTTTCCTTTTTCCCCATATATTTTTAGCCCCCCCCATCTCGCCACTCACAGCCCCCCTCCCAGCTGCCTGCGAACAAGCCCCGGCGCGATTCCCTCGCCGTAATTAGCAACGTTTCTGCAGGCAAATGGCAGTCGGGAGTGGAGGTGGCATTTCCTTAATTAAAACAATTAATTAGGGTGGGGTGAGAGGGAAGATAAAACATCTTTCCCCATAGAAAAGCCTCTCGGAGCTGCCGGTCCCTCGCGGTGCTGCCGGGGGGATGTGGCTTCCCCAGGGGTGACAGTGCCACCCGTGTCCCTGTGGGTGCCCACCCTTGGGTGCCACCCTGCCACTGAGCACCCCGGGGTGGCTCTGGGACCCTCATGGCAGCTCCTGGGCCTGCAAGGCCGGGCTGCTTGTCCCAAAATGTCACGGCCACGGCGGGTCTCAGGCGGAGCATCCCGGCGATGCCGGTGCCGGCATCGCGCCGGCCCCGGTTCTGTGCCGGGGTATAAATATCCGTGTGTTACTTAGCGACTAATTGCACGGAGCGCAACAGCGGGGGGGTGCCAGCCCCTAATGAGGATCTGGAATCAAAGCTGCTAATTACCCCTGTGCCGAGCTGCCGCATGGCTCCTGCTGGGCTCTGCCTGTCCGGCCACACCGCGCGGCTCCCGAGGGCATCCCTGGCACCCAGACCCCCGTGCCGAGGGGTTTTGGGGCAGGTGAGAGACCATATGCGAGGATCTTCCCGTTTGGATGGCCCCTCTGAGGCTGGTGCCACCCCTCATCCTGGTCACATCCCTGTGGGTGACCTGGCACAGCCACACCGGTGCCGAGGCCTGAGGCCTGCCCTGGGTGGGTGGGTGAATACCCGGGCACGGGCAGGGCTGTCTGTGTGTCCATGGGGGCAAGGCCAGCTTGGGACAGGGGTGTTTGAAACCCAAACCTTTCCATGTGCTGGGGGGAACAGCCCCGGCCAGGCCAGAGGAACACCCCAGCATCACCAACACCAACCCTCCCTCGGTGGTGTTGGCCTCCCTTTCTGAGCTCACCCGCCTCCTGCCCCGACTGGAACCTTTCACTTCATCCCAGAAGCTCCAACACCCCAGAGGACGAGGCTCTGGCATTCCCAGCACAATTACAGCACTGGGACAGACCCTGAGCCACCACACCAACACCAGCCTGGTGCACCCGCTGTGCTGGGGTTACCCTTCCCCAGAGCACAGAATTTGGGGTAGCCAGGAATATCCCTCCGGGCTCATCATCTTCCCGTGGCGGGGGGATTTTTTTCTCCTCGGCTCTGCACACCACGTGGATGGTGGGAAGCAGGTCCCGGGTAAATATCTCCCGGCGGGTGCGTGCGGGGATGCTGCCTTCACAGGATTTACAGCTTCAAAGCCTCGGCCTCAAAGCCTGCAGATATCTTTTCATCATTTCAGCCGCGGTCTAATTACCCCGCTGGCCGCCGGCGCTGCCCGGCGCTCCCAGGTACAGCCTCTCTTAATAGCTGGGATTTATTATTTAAATGTCGTTTTTCAGCTCCTCGTTCCCGTTCCGGCTCCGAGGGTGCCTGTACCACCCCCCCCTCCCCGCCCCGCACCCCAAAACCTGGGGCGCCCTGATCCGCCAGCACCCGGCGTTCACGCTCTCCGCCTGCTCTGAGCCGTGACGAGTTATTAATTAACGGCGAGGTATCGTTCCCTGCTTCATCTTCGGTGTAATTAGATCGTGGGGATGCCGGGAAGCCGAGCTGCTTAACGCTCTGCCGGAGGGGGATGAAGGGAACCGGAGTCCTCCCGACCCAGCCGGCGCATCCCGGTGCTGCCGGATGCTCCCGAGCTGCCCAACTCGGGGGGTTTGAGCCCCTCCGAGGGCCCCTCCCGCCGGCCCGGAGCTCTGGCACTGAGCCCCGGTGCCCCCGGTGATTTACGGCGGGCACCGACCCCGGCGGCGGCGGGGCCGTGATGGATGCGGGGCCGCGTGCCGTGATGGATGCGGGGAGCAGCCCCGGCCGCGGCGCCTGTTAATTAGTCGCTTTGGATTGATGAGAAATTGCAGCTCCCGCTAACGATGGCAGCGGCTCGGCCGCGGCGGCGGGGCCGGGGGGTCGATGCCGGCGGTGCCGCTTCCCCCGGCTCTCCGAGGGGCCGCCCGTCCCCGCAGCCGGCACAGCCGGGGGATAATTTATGGTTTCGTATCAGTGCCGCTGATCTTGGAGCTTTTCCAGCTTCCTCTTCCCTCTCCCCACATTGCTTTTCCTCGAAAGCCGATTGCCCGGGACGGGATGCAGCTCCTCGCTGGCATGTCGCTGTCCCCAACATCCCTGGCCGTGTCACCCCTCGGGGGCCCGGATCCCCCCTGGGATGAGCTCATGCGTGTGCTGAGCTGTGACAGGGCTCTGCAGGGCTCTGCCATCGCCTGGGCTGGTTCCTTCTCCTGCTGAAGGATGTTCTGCTGCTCCAGGCAGGGAGGGATAACGGCGTTCCCACAGCCTGGAGCCCCCCGAGGACACCCGAGAGCCCGTGGGAGCGTGGGCAGCCCCTCACCCGTTTGTAGAGTGTGAATTTAAGGTGTCAAATTGCCTTTTAGTGATTGAATCGCTCGGTGGAAGTGGAGCGTGGGCATCTGGCAGGGCATCTGGGAAGGGATCTGGAAAAGGATCTGGCAAGGCACCTGGGAAAGGATTTGGGAAGGAATCCGGGAAGGGGAAGCTCAGCAACGGGCAGTGGTGTCCCCCCACTCAGGGCAATGACCCCAGTGCCACCAGCTGGTCGGGTTTTGGGGGGATTTTGGTGGATTTTCCGTGTGGCTGTGGGAGCTGTTTGCAGCTGGAGGAAGGGCAGGTACAGGCAGAGCCCTGGGGACAGACGTGACAGGAGGCCCCGGTGATGGGTGGCACTGCCCGGGAGCCTGGTGACCACCACGGCACGGGCAGGGTTAAGGTGAGAGCTGCAGGCAGAGCCCTGCCAGGGGGGATTATCCACGTCCCTCGGTTCAGGCAATTCCCTGCCTTGTCCATCGATCCCTGCGAGGTGTTAAGAGAGGCTGGAGCATCGATTGGAGCAAAGCCCGGGCTCGGCGAGGCCCAAGGCTTCCCCGGGAAGGGGTGCAGGATCCGGCCCCGGGGTCTGGAGGCCGGAGGAGGCACAGAAACCTCTTCGGGGACAAAAGACGGTGGGGTGGGGACGTGCAGGGCCATGGGAAACGCCGATGAACCCCGGGCGCGCCTGCCAGGCGCCCGCGGCGTGCCGGCTTGGCACTTCACCGTCACAAACCGCTCCCTGGATCGTGTCCCGGGCGCTGGCGGTGACAGACGGGGACGTTAAACAAGGCACGGGCGGATGCCCAGAGCTCCCGGCCCCGCCGCTCCCGCGGCACCTGGAGCGGGAGCGGCCCCGGCCCGGCGGGAGCATCGGCGGCTCGTGGCACCGGGCACCGGCGTATGAACAACACCGAGGGGAAAAAAAAATCGGATTCCATTTTCCTCAGGAGAAAGGAAGGGCTAAAGACAAAAGAGGCCGTTTACCAACCGGCTGGCAGCCCGGGGAAAATTGCTATCCAGATAAAAAATCGCAGATTAAGGAAGGAAAGAGCTGACCTTAACTCCAGTCCTTAGGCAGGGAGGAAGGGCAGGATTTTCACCATTTAATTGGGGTTTTTTAACCATTTCAGGCGGTTTGTTTGCTCTACTTCAAAGCCAGGAGTGCATCATTTTTACTCTGTGGCTGTAATAATGGCATAAATAAAGAGATTTTTTTTTTAAAGCGGCTTTTTCGACTCTGGTTGTCCTTGAATTAATGAATCTTTTCGAGGAACAGAACCCCAGTTCCTGGGGGTTTATCCTCGTGCAGAGGAAACATCAGAACTACAGGACTGGGCTGAAAGGTGGAAAATGCGGCTGGAAAAAAGCTGATGGAGGGGGCACAAAAATCCCGGGGAATGGCAGGATGGGTTCAGCAGCCTGCTCCCAGTCTGTGCCATTATTTTGGGCGAAATCCTTGTGATGCCTTTGCTGCCTGTCGGGGGGGTGGGGGCGATCCCCCATTCCCGGGTTTGTCCCTCAGTGGGTGTTGCCGGGGGGGGGGAAATGCTTTGGCTCGGGCTGCGGGGCTGGCCTTAGCCACGCTTGAGGGGAAAATCACAATCGCTGCCGGGGCCCCAGGCCAGGAGCAGAGCCCGGATTTTCTGCCAGGGGGGATCCACATGGGGGGCGGCTGGGATCCGGCAGGGTCACTTTCGGGGGGTTAGGGTTGGGTTTGAGGGGTCTGTCGGTGCGTCGGATCACTGGGGAAACTGAGGCACGAGCTGAGAGGCTCAGGGAAAGGGTCAGGGGGGACAGGGGGGTGGGGGGGGGGGACAGGAGGCATCCCCCCATTGCCACACCGTGACCCCGGGGAGGGACAAAACCCTGCCCACCCCCAAAGCCTTGACTTTGCTCCTCTTCCTCCTCCTCGGTAGGACATGGAAATCTTGAGGGTTTTATCCTCGTGAGGAGAAAGGAGGGAAGCTGAGGAGGGAGCAGGGATGGGGGCACCTCCTCCGTGTGCCAAAGTCCCTCATCAGGCATTTTGGGGGGACGGGCACCCCTCTGTGGGCCCCCCCGCCCCCTCCGGTGCTGGCTCATTGCCAGAAGGAGGGAGAACTGAAAGTCTGGGGTTGGCATAAAGGAGGCTGTGAAAGTCACTGACTCCGGATGGAACCGGAGCAGGAGAGAGCTGAAAGGAGGATAAAAATAGCCCGGGCGGGGGGGGGGGGGGGGGGGCCAGGGGGAGGGGGGGGGAGGGGGGGGGCAGGGGCCTTGGACGGGGGGGGGAACAGCTGGGCTGGGACAGACCCGGCTCCTGGGAGCACATCTGGATGGGGAAACAGCAGGAACAGCTGGTTTGGGAGCACGGGGGCCAACAGCTGGATGGATGGCCCTGGGGTGACGGCGGGAACAGCTGGAATGGGGTCCCAGGGGGCACATCTGGATGGCAGAGCCTTGGGGAGAGCGGCCAGGGGGGCTGGGCAGGGTTTGGCCTTGGGGTACAAGGTGACACCCACGGCTGGGTGACACTGATGGGGACAAGGGGCTGTCCCAGCCGGCTCCCCCCGGGGCTTGGGGAGCTCAGTCCCTTCCCAACCCCCCCGAACAGCCACCGAGAGTCCTTCCCCGTCCCGGTGAACTCGGTGAAGTCACCAGTCTCCTCCCGGAGCAGGGAGATGGTAGCGGGGTGGCAGGAACAAGGTCATTAAAGCAGAAAGAAAAATACATTAAGAAATGTTCAACTGCTCAGTCTTGCCTGAAATGTGCTTAAATCAGCCCCGAGTAAACAATGAGACGGGATTAATGGCAATTAGTTTTCATTAGAAAGGTGGCATCACCCTCCCCTCTGCTCCCCAGGGGCTGCTCCCTGCCTTGTCGGGGACCGGGGGAGCTCCCGGGCGGATCCAGCCCCGGGAAGGAGGAGAAGGAGGAGGGTGACCGCGTCCTTCCGAGCCCCGGGGCTGCGGGGAACCGCCTTATCTCCGCCGCGGCAGCGACGCGGGGCCGGCGGCAGCCGGAGCTTCAAAAGGAACCCACAAATCCGGCACATGCAAAGCCCCAGCTGGTCCTGCAGATAAACAGGGGCTGGGGTGGCCTCAGCCAGCCCTGGCAGCTGGGGGCGGTTGGCTTTGGGGGGGTGGGGTTTGAGGTGATGTTTGGCCCTGGGGTGATGCACGGCCCCAGGGAGCTGCTCAGCCCTGGGGTGGTGCTCGATTTGGAGGAGATGCTCGGCCCGGGGTGATGCCTGAACTCAGGGTGATGCTCAGCCCTGGAGCCCTGCCCAGCCCCAGGGGATGCTCAGCCTCAGAGTAGTATTTGGGGCTGTGCTCAGGCTCAGGGCAGTATTTGGGGCTGTGCTCAGGTTCAGGGCAATATTTGAGGCCATGCTCACTCTCAGGACAGTATTTGAGGCTGTGCTCACCCCCAGGGCAGTTTTTGGGGCCATGCTCAGCCTGGGCACAGCCCCAGTTTTTGTGGCCTCCCCCATCTTCAGGCAGGACCCTGGGGATGGGGCTGAGGCAGCAGAGCCCCCAGGGGTGGTGGGGAAGGGGGAGAGGACGCTGTGTCCGTGTTTCCTGCATTTTGGGGCGCTGCTGGTTGGTGCTGGGTGCTGCCACCAATGCCATCGGTAACCCCGCAGGGTGGGGACCCTCCGGTGGCCACCACATCCCCTTAGCTGAGGTCTCAGCTCGCTGCCATCATCTCCAAACACTTCCTGGGCAGGCGCCGCCTCCAGAATGGGGCAAATTCAATCCTTTTTTGGGCTGGCCCAAGCGAACACCGGCCTCACCGGGCGGGACGTACCCATTCCCGGTGAGGGCTGACCCCGGTGCCCCACCAGCACCCACACACCCGGGGGGGGGGGTCCCTGTCCCCCACCCCGGGGCACGGCCCTCGTCATTAGCACCCAGAAAATGTTGGGTTTCTGCCTGGGAAAACACAGCAGATATGTACATTAAACATCAAATTATAAAATTAACAGATTCCAACTGCGGATGATTTGCATGTGCAAATTAACTTAATTACCACTCTTCCTCCCCGAGCGCCCGCGTGCCGGGAAGGGCCGGCCCCGGCACGGCCGGCAGCAGGTGCGGGGGGACCGCGGGGTCCG
>JANPWX010020068.1:4939-37169 GCA_024734555.1 Trochalopteron elliotii
CTGAATCCCTTTATCAGTTGAAGTACAGGGCAAAGCCAGAGGTTTCCTAGGAGTGGGTCAGTCACTGGCACACAGCCTCGCAGCTCTTCTCCAGCACCAAGTTTCCAAATCTTGCAGCAAGAGGATGAATTCCAGGCCTGGATACCAGGGACCAGGGAATGGGAAACAAATACAACTGTGCCACTCATGACACATCTAGGAACTGGAGAACAGGAGCTGGAGCTGTGTCAGGGGAGGTTTATGTTGGATATCAGGGAAAGGTTCTTCTCCAGAGGGTGCTGGGCACTGCCCAGGCTCCCCAGGGAATGGGCACGGCCCCGAGGCTGCCAGAGCTCCAGGAGTGTTTGGACAGCACTGCCAGCATAGGGTGGGATTGTTGGGGTGTCTGTGCAGGGCCAGGAGCTGGGCTGGATGATCCCTGTGGGTCCCTCTGGCTCAGGATATTCCATGATTCTGTGTTCCATTTGCAGAGAGATCCAACCTGGCCGGGGTGAGGCACATCCTGCTCGTGCTGTCGGGGAAGGGCGGCGTTGGGAAGAGCACCCTGTCCACCGAGCTGGCCCTGGCACTGAGAAACGCTGGCAAGAGGGTGAGTGAGGGGTTGGGCTGCTGAGCTCTGCCTTTTCCCTTCCAGCCTTCAGCTGGGCTGGATTTTGCCCACCCTCTCCATCCATGTGGGTGTCCTCAGTGGGCAGCGTGTGGATTGTCTGTGAAAATGCAATTTGTGATAGTGTGATCCAGTTCAGGTAACTGGATCATGCACTGCAGTTCATTCCTCTTTTATCTATTTTATTGAATCACCCAATATTTATTGTTGAAATTGGCACTGGGACATGAGTTTCCTGCTTCGTGGGGTGAGCTTAAGGACTCTTAAAATGGGGATAAAAAGGAAACATGTGGGCAGGAGACAGACTGAATTCCCAGAGGATCTTTTTAAAGGCTCTGTGCAGCCAGTGCCACTTGGGTTCTGGCATAAAGCACTTGGAAACACCCAGGAGATGCTCCTTGGGGAGAAGGAGATCAGGAGGGATATGAAATTTAAAGCATTTGTGTTTCAAGTGTGGCTGCTGAGCTGCAGAGGCTGTTGTGTGTAACAGTGTGTCTTTTTGGAGAACAACCACAGCCCTTCTAGATCCCAGTCAGCCTCTCCTGTACAGAAACTGCTTGAGAACTGCTCAGGGGGCAATCCAAGCTCACACAGCCACACACGTTACAAGGCTGGCTCAGCACAGAGCCAGAAGGCTCCCAGCCCAAATCAATTTCCAGCAAGTGTTTATTCCAGTGTGCTGAAGGTGAATCCAGAGCCAGAGAGGAGGAGCATGTGGTTTTTCTCAGTTATACAGGGTCTCAGGTTTGTGGGTGGCACAGGGGGCAGGGCAGGGGACAAGTGACCACAGGGAAGAGAGGAACAGGACACCAGGCCCCATGTCCAGTGGGGAAACAGGGAAAGGGGATGCCATGGGGTGGGTGATGGACTTGCCAAACCCAGAGAGAAGATTGCACAATGTCTGCAAGGGTCCATGGGGGAGAAGCCTTTTTCACACCTGGGGTATCTTTAATCTTCACTTTTCCAGGGAAGGGCAGTTGGAAATTCCTTTAATGGCATGAGGGACTCCACAGTTGTGGACGTGCTGTGAGCAGCCCCAGTTTGGGTGGCCGGGGGTGGCTGGGCCTGTCTGAAGGGCTGTGCCTGTCCCCAGGTGGGGATCCTGGACGTGGACCTGTGTGGGCCCAGCATCCCCCGCATGCTGAGGGTGCAGGACAGGGCTGTGCACCAGTGTGACAGTGGCTGGGTGCCCGTCCTCGTGGGCCAGGACAAGGCCATCGCCCTCATGTCCATCGGCTTCCTGCTGGAGCGGCCCGACGACGCCGTGGTGTGGAGGGGACCCAAGAAAAATGGTAACCCCGGGGTTGGCTGCTGCTGAAACCCCCTGTGAACCCTCCTGGAGAGGTTATTCTTTGGGGGAATGAAGCTCCCATTCCACAAGGATGGGGTGAAATCACTCAGATGGGCAGAGTGCAGCACATGTTGTGCTGACAGACAGCCATGTCTATTGCGGTGCATGATTAGGGTTTTTCAAAGTTGTGTATGTTTTTTGCTTATTTGTTTGTATTGGTATATCCCTTTCAACCCCCCCACCCCCAATTCCCTGTGGTATCACCCTGGAGAAAGAACATTGTCAGTCACCCTGAAAGACCTGAGGGAAATGTTCTCCCATTTCACCAGGTGCTCAAGCACCCACCTTTCCCATTGTTGTGTCAAACCCCTCTGTCTTGAGCCACCCCCTTCCTTCCCCCACATTGGTTCTGGGCTCTCCCCTGCTCAGGGGATGCCCTGACTATTTAGGGGGAGAACCAAGGCCCAAAAATCACTCTGGCACATGGAGTTCACTGGAATAAAACCTCTCCAACCCATGCCTGGGGTCCACTCTTACTTCCAAACCTCAGACCATGCTACAGCTTGAGATTGAAACCCACCAAACCTTCCTTTTATGCTGGTCCAAGAGCTACTGCTGGCTGGTTAGCAGCTCAGGAAACCAGCACACTTGTCCCCTCTCCCTAGAGCCTTGTTCCATGGCTCCCAAGCCACCTGCTGAAAGCTATTGTGGTTTGGGGTTTTTTTTATCTGCCTCTTTTATCTCCATAGCTTTGATCAAACAGTTTGTCACTGATGTGGCCTGGGGAGACCTGGACTTCCTCATCGTGGACACACCACCAGGCACATCAGATGAGCACATCTCCACCGTGGAGGCCTTGAGGCCCCACCAGCTGCTGGGGGCAGTCCTGGTCACCACTCCTCAGGTAGGACACGGCATGGAATTCCTGGCAGGCAGCAGGTTTGGACGGGGGGAAAATGCACCCCATGTTTGCACAGGGCTGTCTGTGGATGCTTGTTCTACACATCTGCTCTGGAGCCACAGTGAGTGTGGCCAGAGGGATCCCCAATTCCTGCTGTTCCCCCTCCATTGCAGGCTGTGTCTGTGGGGGATGTGAGGCGGGAGCTGACGTTCTGCAGGAAGGCAGGATTGCAAATCCTCGGCATTGTGGAGAACATGAGCGGCTTCGTGTGCCCCCACTGCTCTGTGAGCTCTCCTCACCTCCTTGTCCAGCCTTGGAGCTGTTTTGGGTTATTCCCTGTGCTGATGGGGTGCTGAGCCTTGGGTGGAGGGTTGGGAAATGCCATGAGAGTGATGCTGTGAGCCTGGGAGAGGGCACACTGCCAGCTCTGGGCTCTGCTCTCCCGAGGAGCACTGGGAGAGGGCGGGGGCACAGGGAATGCCTGGGGCTGGAGGGGAGCTGGCTGTGCTCAGGGCCTGGCAGCTCCTGCCCTGTGACACAGGGTTCTGGCCTTCCTGACTCACTGCTCTTCCTCCTTCAGGAATGCACAAACATCTTCTCCAAAGGGGGAGGTGAGGAGCTGGCCAAGCACTCCGGGGTGCCCTTCCTGGGTGAGTGGCCTCCAGCAGAGCTCTGCTCAGGGCTGATCTGGTGCTCTGGGGGGGCTGAGCATAGAGAAGGAGCATCACAGGGGCAGCTGGGCTGGGCTGTGAGCAGAGCTGAGCTTTGTGCTTTGCTTCTCTGCCATCCAAAACTCCTCACAGTGGGCCCCTGGCCCTGCTGGGGCAGAGATGGTGATGCCAGCAGCCTGCTCTGACTGCTGACATCCTGGTGACAGTGTAAACAGGCCTGGAGCTCCATGGGAACCATGTTGGAATGTCTGGAGCCTGCCTGAGAAATGGGGGCTGAGGGCTGAACCCTGTCCCTGGACAGGGCTGGGACCGGGTGGGAGAACCCCTCTCATGAAGCACCAGGGTGGGGTGGGCTCTTGGACCCAGAGGAAGGAGTAGCAGGTGAGAATTGTCTCCTAGAGAGCTCAGGGAGGGCAGTAGTGGTTCTTTCCCTACCACTTTCCCTGGAGTTGACTGTAACTGTGTTTTTTATCCCTGACTGCAGACCTTGGCCTTACAGGGAGCAGCTCTCACTGTCCCCTCCCTTGTCCCACAGGCTGTGTCCCCCTGGACCCCCAGCTCAGCCAGAGTTTGGAAGAAGGCAGAGACTTCATCCAAGAGTTTCCCAAGAGCTCTGCCTTCCCTGCCTTGACTCACATTGCCCAGCAGATCTTGGATACATCCCAGAGGAGCTCCTGAGAAGGGTGTGGAGCTGGACTGGTGCCAGACTGGCAGCCCCAGCAGAGGGAAGGGGATGCAGGAGCTGCTTTAACTCAAACTGTCACACTGGGATTTGAGGGAGGGAGGGGGAGCACAGATTACTGCTGCTGCTGCCAGTCCCAGAGGGAAGTAGCTGCATCCCCTCAGACGCAGAGACTGGAGCTGCAGTGTCAAGTGCTGCTCTTCCCTCAGTGTTCCCACATTGCTCTGATCAGCTGGATCATGGCTCCATGTGCTGCTGCCCCTGCCTGATGGATCACACAGGACTTGCTTCAGTGGCTGGGTCATGCTGGGTGCTCCCATGTGGAGCCAGGCCTGGTCCCTGTGCTCGGAATTCTCAGCTCACTGGTCCCTGATGGGCTGGTGAGGGCACAAGAAATGCCTTCAGGAGCTGCCTGGGAGCTGCAGCCCATCGTGCTGGAAGCCAGGCCTTGGGCCTGCTGGGCTTGTGTGACTCAGGAATATTTTTCAAGGTTCCAGGCAGTAAACACTTTTTTTAAAATGCACATCTGTGACTTCTGTTTCTCCATGGCTTGAGGCCTCTCTGTATCTCTGAGTCTTGGCCCTTCACATGCATCAAGGTGCTTCCTGCTTTTCCCTGGTTTCCTTGCTGGAATTCAGCTAAATCTCTCCTATAACAGTGTCAGGATCCAGCCTGTCCCTTGCCTTGCTGTGAGCCAGCCCTGGCAGCCCTTCATGGGATGCTTTGGTCCCAGCTCTTCTCCAGCCCCATCCTGGGGCTCCTCTGTGTCCCCACGTGGTTCCTGCTTTGTTCACTCCCCAGTGTCCTGTTCCTGCACCTCTTCCCATGGGCTGCTGCTCCCATGGGACCTGCCCTCCTCTTGCAGCCTTGAGTTAAGCTGGGGAAGCAGTGAAGGTGGTGGCCTTGCATCTCATCTCCCTCCCTCCTGGACTCTGAGCCCCTCCTGCCTCCCTCTTCCCCTTTGGGACTCAGCCTCACAGTCAGGTTTTGGGAAGACAGGGAAATCCTGGATTTCCACTAACGAGACTGGATTACAGCAGGCAGGCACTGCCTGGAGGAGAGCAGGAGCAGCATCCAGCCCTGCTCCTGCTGCATGAGGACCCACAGCCCAGCAGGTTTCCCCTCATGCAATTTTCCAGGAAAATTTTGTCTGACCTTTGGACACTTATCTGGGATTTGGAGAGCTGGGCAGGAGTGCTGGAATCTGTCAGGGCTGTTGGCTTCTGTGGGATAGCTGGACATTTCTTGCTCCCTCCCTGGGAATGTGCCACCCACCCAAGGGCTTGCAGGAAATTCTGGGAGCCCCCAGGAGCTGGAATCCCTCACCCTGAGGGGCTCTGGGGAGAAATCCCAGCCGTGGGCAGCATGAGCTTTGGAAAAAACATAACTTACAAGGTGGGTTGCAACAGCTCCAAAGGTTTATTTGTCTGCTGCCATTTATCAGGTGAGCAACCAGTGGCTTTCTGTGCCCTGCCTACACCTGCTCTGCTACAAGGAATCATTACAGCAAGTCCTCTGCCCCCTTCCCCAAGCTCGGGGGGCTTTTAGGATTTCTCCACTGCTCCATGGCAGGAAAACGCTTTGTTTCTTTTCTCGTAAAAGTCCTGTCCTGGGCAGGGCTGCCCCTTGCTGTGGCTGCAGGGCTGGGGGTGCAGCATTCCCCCATCCAGAGATGCTCCTGCTGGGAGCAGCCATGCTCTGCCCTGGAGGCTGCTATTTAAATATGGAAGGACTGAAATACTCAGTTTGAAGCCCAGGGGGGGCCGGTGCCCATCCAGCATCTGAGCAAGGCGGCTGCTGGGGGCGGTGACAAATCTCTGCTCGTCTGGGGTGGCCACAGAGCCCCGGCTGCTGCTGCTGCTGCTGCCCCGGGGAGGCTGGGCCGGGGCCGGGGAGGTGGCGGGTGAGAGGGTCCCTGGGAGGGCCAGCCCGGCTCAGCAGTGAGCAAAGCTCTCCTGGGCAGTGTCACGGAGGTCCAGCCCCGCCAGGCCCGGGGGGTGCAGGCAGGTGAGGTTGTTGTAGGTGTAGATGGGGACGTGGGTGTCGTCCCCGTCGGCCACCGACTGCACGAAACGCGGCACCACGGCGGGGTGCTGCAGGGAGAAGTCCCGCAGCCCCTTCAGGGAGCAGTTGCAGTGCCAGTTGTTGCCCGCCAGCCACAGCTGCTCCAGGGCAAAGGGAGGGCACAGGAATGCCACCGAGAAGGTCTCCAGGGAGTTGTTCCTCAGGCTCAGGTACCGCAGGTTGGCCAGGGGGAAGATGACGCTGTTGTCCAGTGTCTCCAGCTGGTTATGGGAGAGGTCGAGCCAGAAGAGTCTCTGGAGAGGGCTGAAGGTGTCCTGGGAGATCTCCAGGAGCTGGTTGGAGGAGAGGAAGAGGTACTCCAGGTTGCTCAGCCCCACGAAGAGCCGGGGAGAGAGGTGGCTCAGCCTGTTGTGCTTCAGGTCGAGCTCCAGGAGCTCGTGCAGTTCACTGAAGCTCTGGTCCTCGATGGCAGAGATGCTGTTGTGCTGCAGGAAAAGCCGCCGCAGGCTGGACAGCCCAGAGAAGGTGTTGGCCCGGATCCTGCCCACACAGCTGTGCTCCAGGTGCAGGCTGTGCAGCTTGGTGACCCCCTTGAAGACAAAGTCAGGCAGGACCTTGATGCAGTTGGCAGACAAGTGCATCACGGCCACATTGTGCAGCCCCAGGAAGGCCCCGGCCCTGATGTCCTGCAGCTGGTTGTTGTTGAGGCTCAGCACCTCCAGCTGCCCCAGCCCCTCGAAGGTCCTTTCCGCCAGGCTCCGGATCCGGTTGTGCCCCAGCTGCAGCTCCTCCAGGAATTGCAGATCCTTGAAGGTCCTGGGCCTGAGGCTGGTGATGGAGTTGGTGGACAGGCGCAGCACGTGCAGGCTCAGGAGGCCCAGGAAGGTGTCCTCGTAGAGAGAGACCAGGCGGTTGTGGGACAGGTCCAGCCAGCGCAGGGACTTCATGCCCACAAAGGCACGGGGCGCGATGGCGTTGATCTGGTTGTGGTTCAGGTACAGCTTCTGCAGCTTCTGCAGCTTGACAAAGACGTTGATCTTGATGCCCTTGAGCGCGTTCCCGCTCAGGTCCAGCTCCTTCAGCTCGGTGAGGCTGCAGAAGAGCTGGTGCTGGAGGTAGGGCAGCTTGTTCCCCGCCAGGATCAGCTCCCTCAGGTTGGGCAGGTCGTGGAACACCTTGTCAGGCAGCACCACCAGCGAGTTCCAGCCCAGGTTCAGGTACCAGAGGTTGGAGAGCCCGGCAAAAAGCCCTTCCTCCACCTTGCTGAAGTGGTTGTTGTTGAGGCTGAGGGACACGAGGTTCTGGGTGTGCAGGAAGGTGTGCGGGGCCAGCTGCTTGAGGTGGTTGCGCTCCAGGTGCAGGTGGTAGAGGCTGCGCAGCCCCTGGAAGGCGTGCTGCTCCACGGAGCCCAGCTGGCTGCTCTGCAGGTCCAGGAAGTCCAGGGCTGACAAATTCCTGAAGGCGGCGGCCGGCAGCTGCGTGATGTTGTTGCCGTCCAGCCACAGGGCTTTGGCGTTGGGGGGCACATCCTCGGGCAGGCGGGTCAGGTTACGGCCGCTGCAGAAGACGTTCAGCTCCTCGCTGTAATCGTCCAGGCTGCAGGCGCAGGGGCTGGGGCAGCGCGGGCCGTCCCCGTCCCCCGCCTCCTTCGGGAGGTCCCCCCCGGGGGGCTGCGAGGCGGCGGCCAGCAGCAGAGCCAGGGGCAGCAGGAGGGGGATGCCTGCTGGGGGGTGGAGGAAAGGGGACACAGTCAGTGCAGGGCTGTGGCTGCTCTAGGGGACACCCTTGGGACACTCTTGGGACCCCTTGGCTGGGTGCCCACATCTCTGGGGCTCGGAGGAGGGGGTCACTCCCAGCCCAATGCACACACGGGGCAGCTGCGGGAGTTTTCACAGACTGGAGTCCTTGGGAAGCGGTCCAAGATCCCCCTCCATGACTCCTGCCGCAGCTCTGACCTCTCAGGTGCAGGGATCCCCCCAAATTCATCTCTATATTGCAGTGGCAGCTTCTCCCTTTCACCCAGACCCCTCTCCCCCTTTCCTCCCCAGCTGCCCCCTTTGAGGGGTCTCAGCACTGAGGGGTCTCAGCACCCCGGCCCCTGCCCATCCCTGCACTCCCCATCCAGGTTTGGGCTCTGCCCTGCAGTGCCTGAAGCCCCTCCACGCAGCCCGGGGCCCCAAAATGTCTCATAGCAGAGGAGGAGCAGAGTAAAGGGTGACTGGAGTCCGGGCAGAGTCTGAGCGTGTCCCCCCCAGTCCGTGCCTGACCCCCAGCCTGGGGCAATTCCAGCCTCACCTTTGCCTGCGCTCATGGCGGCGGGCAGGGCAGGGCTCCTGCTCCCGCTCCCGCTCCGCTCTCCGGCCCCTCCGACTGCGCAGGGATGGATGGAGCAACCACCTTGACGCCTGTCCAGCCGCCCGCCCGGCCGGGCTTAACCCCACTGCTGCTGGCCCGGGCCGCGCTGGAGCCCCGGGGCGGTGACAGTGACACCAGGACGGGCTCCTCGCTGCTCCCCCGCCTCTGGGACTGCCTTCAGGGCAACTCGGGACAAGGGCACGGAACGAGATGTCCGCGAAGCTGATGGGGGTCTTGCCAGAGATGGGGTTTGTGTGGGCTTTGGGCACGGAGGGAGGAACGGGGTAACCTCACAGGGTGTCCCAGCACCATGCCCGGAGCTCCTGGAGGGTCTGAGCAGCACACTGACCCTTCCCCACCCTGCTCTGCCCTGGGATAAGCCCTGGCAGTGGGTCCTCACTTTCCATCAGGACACAAGAACCACATGCTGGGGCTTGGAGCATCCATAGGACACGGGGATTGAAGGTTTGGGGATCAGCCTTAGTGCGAGATGGGCTGAAACACCTGAGGGTTGATGGTGATGCAAGTGGGAAATGAGCTGGGAAATGGGGAAAAAAACCTGTGTGGCACTAAAAACCTCGGGGGTGGAACCCTGAGCCCCTCCTGGGCATTCTCCTGTTTTCCCTCCTGTCTTGCCTTGTGGGTGGGGATGGTGCTGGGAGCTCTACGCCCTGCCCTGTCCAGTGCTTCTGTGCCACATGGGAAACAGAGAGCAAAGCCAGAGTGCCCCTGGTGAGGTGGTGGCTGTGGGGGTCCCCTGCTGCTCTGCCAGCCCCCATCCAGTGGAATGAAGGTGGGTGATGCTCCAAAGCTGGCAGATCACACTCTGCCCCTGGCAGCTCCCCAAAACCACCCCGGGGAGGCCGCTGACCTTATCCTGTGATCCAGGTTATTTCCCCACCAGGCTCCAGCACAGGTTCTGTGGAATCTTTTACCAGTTTCCAGGAAAGAAAATGAAAGAAAAAGCCCCAGCAAGAGGAGCCCTGTGGCCAGTGGCCACCAGATAGAAAAGCCATGGCTAAACCTTCCCCTATCCTGGTGGCCCCACTCCTCCCTGGAGGTGCACCAGGCTGGCAGCACTCACACCCACCCCTCCAGGAACAGGTATTTCTGCCCTGGGGTTGCTCTTCCCAGCCCTGCTTCCCCCAGGCTGGTTTGGGAGGTGCAGGGGGAGCAGGGATTCTCTCCCCCACCATCCCCACACCACGGGCACCCCGCCACACTCCCACCTTGCCCCTTCCCATGGGAAATTCCCAGGCACTTCCCCAGCTCACAGGCCACACCTCAGCTCTTCCCCAGGCATTGCCATGCCCATGGGAAGAGGTGTTGGAGAGAGACATCCAGACTCCAGCCTTGCCACCCAACTTTCCCACAGGCTCCCTTTTCTCTCTTCCCTTTTGGCCCCGAGTGGAATTCTCCTCCCCCTCTATTTTAATCCTGTCTTCTGGGAATTTATAGATCAGGAGGGAGAAATGAGGGCTAGGGATACATGCACCCACTAATAGGCACTGAGCACATATTGACACAAGGTGTAATCAATCTGGAAGCCAAAAAGAGCTGAACCAGCACAGGTCAGCCAGCCAAAACCCACAAAACCTCGTTGGGAAGTTTAAACAAGCCCTGCCTGCAGCTGGGAGCAGGTTTATCATCCCTGCCTCCAGCAGCCCTCCCCGGGGAAATACCAAATGAGATGCAATGGGAAAATAAGGAGGGTAAATCAGGAAATCCCTTCCCAGTGTGGTTGTGGTGCAGGGAGGAGCTGGACCTATCTCCACTTTCAGAGATCCTTGAGGCATCTTCCTCCAGGCCTGTCTCCACCTCTAACCCTCCCTGGCAGCCTCTCCTCCAGTTGTGTCCCATCTCCTGTGGCAGGAAATGCTGGGACCCTGCAGGTGGTGGTCCCTGCACCCCAGGGCCCCCCTCAGCCCAGGGACCCACAGCTCCACAGCCACCGTGGGGACCTGGCTTTGGGTCCCCACCATGGGTGTCCCCTTCCCAGAGTGTCCCTGGCCAGTGTGGACCCCCCTGTCTGATCCCCCCACCACCTCAGCTCCAGCAGATAAACTCCCCTGCCTGGGACCAAAGTCTGAGCCCCTCCCCTGGTTGCCATGGAGAAGGCTGTAATGGTATTAGGAAAAGCAGCAAAATCATTCAAAAGTAGTTTTTAAACCTATTTAAACTCTAAGGAATCATTTACCTTCCCCAGCAGCCCTCCTGTGCCTGCAGGTCCCTCCCCAGGGAGCTTCCCAGTCCCTTTGGGTGGGACATGCCACCAGCTGTCCCTGTTTGTCCCTGTTCTGTCCCTGGGCTGGCTGAACTGGGGAGGGGACAGTGCTGGGCCACCTCTGCTGTGGGACCCCAGGAGATCCCTGGTCCATCCCCACCCAGGATGAGTGACCAGGGACACCAGCAGGGCCAGCACCCCCCACTGAGCCCTGAGGGGAGCAGGGAGGTGACACGTGTGGCACTGTCACAGCTGAGTTAGGGAGTATTTTTAGCAAATCTTGCCAAATATTGTCCCTGTCTGGAGGAGAGCATCTCACGTTGCCAGGGTAACCAGAGCTCCTGCTCCTCGTTCAGGACCAAAAACGTGCCTGATAAAGAGGGGAGGGGTGACACCAGCACCACAGGGTGCCACTCTCCTGGGGACAGCAGCAGGGACCAAGCCCCAGGAGAGGCACTTTGCCTGATGCTCACTGACCACCCACATTTATGGGTTCATCTGGCTCATCCTGGTCCCTGCTACTGGAGATGGGACCAGGGAGTGGTGGCAGCTGCTGGTCAAGGTCCCCATGGGCATCTCTAGGTGCCACCTGCCCTGCCACAGCTGCAGAGCCTCATGTAGGAGGTTGGGAAAGGTGCCTGATGCTCTGGCAGCTCCCAGATGCCAATGACTGCCCTGGTGGTGTGTCACCAGCACCAGCCTGGCCAGACTGGTTGGACTGGGAGAGGTGAGGACGTCACCAAGACATGACTCAGGGTGGCCAGGGCCATTGCTGGAGGCAAAGATGGGAAAATTCCCAAACACTGAGGTGTGGGGGAAAGAGCAGGGAATGGCAGGAGGGCAGTGGCTGGCAGAGTGAATCTGGACTGGGGGAGTGAGCAGAGAGAGGGAAGGGAGGCACTGTGCCCAACTCACCCTGATGACAGTGCCAGGGTGGGCAGGGAGAGGGGAATGGGATTTTCCATGTCCCATGAGCTCTCCAGACCTGGACATGGTCTTCCTGCAGGATGGAGGGAGCAGCCTGGTCCTGGGGGTGCCTGGCTGGAGGGACAGGGTGGGGGTGTGACAGAGGGACCACAGCTTTCCTCTTGCCCCTGATCACAGGGCCACAACCCCACCCCATCTGTCAGGAAGGACCTCCCTGGCTGCCCCATCCCAGCTCTCTTCCCAGCCCCGTGGGGAAGCACCTGGAGATGCCAGGGGGTAACAAATGGGACATGGGGTGGCAGTGGGTGCTGGCAACCCACAAACCAAACATCTCCTGGGCTGCATGACAAGAGGGATGTTCAGCAGGGCAGGGAGATGATTCTCCCCCTCCACCCCCCTGGAGCACACAAACATCCAGCCCTGGGATCCTGGGACAGGGTAGACCTGGATGGGTCACAGCAGATCCAGAGGGGACCCTGGAGAAGGCTGGGGGCTGGAAGAACCTTTCCTGATCTTTCTGGGGGAGCTGAGAGAGGTTCTGCAGCTCCCTTCTCCAGGCTGGGAGGGCTGGGGCTGTCTGGCCTGCAGAAGACCTTGCGGCAGTCTGAGGGCTTGGAAGAGTGACAGAGAAAAGGTTTTCCTCAAGCCAGGAGAAAGGGTGGCGATTTTAAACTGGAAGAGGATGGATTTAGGTTGGATATAAAGAGAAAATGTGCTGGGGGGGATCGGTGGGAGCCAGAGGATTCCCCATTCCTGTGGCAGCAAGGCTCGGGCACCTCAGGCACCCTGGCAGGCAGGGAGCTCCACTGGCATCCCCGCAGGAATTTGTCAGATCCGGGAGCGGCCGCAAATTCCCTTTGCTGGCGCTGGAAGCCAGATGGAGCCCGTCACTGCGCTAAGGCTCTGCCGAGAGCTCGGGCAGGGCTGGGACCGCTCCCCCCGTTCCGCCCGGGGTCCCCTTGGGGGCACAGGGCCGTGTGTGACCCTGCGAGGGCTGGAGGAGAGGTGACAACAAACAGCGGGCTCTCTGCGGTGCCTGCGCGCTCCAAAGCATCCCCCGGCGCTCCTGCGGGTTTGGGAGCGGTTCCATCTCTTAAAGCCGCGTATATTTAAGGTGTACCTGACAGGGAGGGTGAAAAACCCTTAGGACAGAGCTGGGATTTGGGTCGGGTGGGGTTGTGTGGTTTAGTCCGGAATGGTGGCGCAGATTCCGAGCTGCAGGGACACCCCAAAACTTCATTTCTCAGCCCGAATCTGCTTTTTGTGGTGTTGCCCGGGGAGGACAAAATTTGCTTCGTATTCCCACCCCATGGAAAAGTGGCCACTGTTACTCATATGTCACACATTCCTGGTGCCACACAGGTGCTTTTGCACAAATAACGCCGTGTTTGCGTACGTGAATTCTCCTCTGCCGGGCGGGACGGGCTCGCTGCGGCTCAGGGAGTACCCGTGTGATGGGTGGGGCTGCTCCCCCCCCAGATCAGGGTGTCGGGGTCCGGGACAGCACCCCGGGGGTGAGGGATGGAGGTGCCCATCGTTGGGGTGTCCATGTGGAGCTGCTGCTCAGCTCCTCCGTGTGCCCGAGCTCCCCCGAGGCTCCCGAGCCCCCGGCGCCGTGGGCAGGGTGTGAATTCAGCTCCGAGCTGGGTGTGAAGAGACTGTGAATTCTCATCAACACTTTCATTACCTTAATAAAATTACTTCAGGTCTGTTAAGTTCTTTTGCAGAAAAACAAGCCGTAATTGCACGGTTTGCTCCTTGCTTCTCCTTCCCCTGACCCCCCCGAAATGCCCAGCCCCGGGCTCTGGCCTCTGTGCACCTTCCCTGGGGGGCTCTGGGCTCTCCTGGAACAGGTGAGGAGCTCTGCTCAGCTTCTGTCAGGATGGCCCCTCTCCCTCTCATCTGCTGAGCTCTGACAGATCCTAAGGAGTTATTCAGAGCTCTGGGCTTTTTTGAACATTATATTGTCAAAGCTTTTTTTTCTGTGGGAGACAGATTCTTACCTAAACTCACCCACTCTACAGAAATAGCAGCAATAATAAGCCTGAAATGAGGAGATTAAGAGCTGGAATTCATGTTAGAATCATGGAAGAGTTTTGAGTTGGAAAGGACCTTTAAAGGTCTCCCAGCCCATCTGATTTTACCCCTGCTCAAGGTTTTCCAGGGTTATCCACTCTGCCCTGCACTCCCTGCTACCCTCACTCCAACCCTGGAGATTCCCAAAATACTTTTGGTTGTGAGATTTGTCCCATTCCAGCCTGGCAGGTCCCAGTTTGGAGCCAGCAGCACCCAGACCAGCACAACCCACGTTTAGCACTGTCTGGGTTAATCCGGGCTTGTTTCAGTGCATGCTTTGCTTTAAAACATCTTTTTCCACACAGCAGCTCTGATGTGAGGAGATGAATTGGGAAAAGTCCTGCCACCCACAACTCTGAGATCCTGGGACCTTTTGGGCAGGTCACTGGCACGGGAGGTTCAAGGACTGCAGAGATCAAGAGGAAGAAAATGAGATACTATGGGATGGGCTTGGAGCAGGTGGTTGGTTTAGTGGGTTAATTATTGGGTTAACAATTGGAATCCTGGAATGGTTTGGGTGGGAAGGGACCTTAAAGCCCATCCAGCACCACTCCTGCCATGGGCAGGGATACCTTCCACTATCCCAGGTCACTCCAAGCCCCATCCAACCTGGCCTTGGACACTGCCAGGGATCCAGGGGCAGCCACAGCTGCTCTGGGCACCCTGTGCCAGGGCCTGCCCATCCTGCCAGGGAACAATTCCTTCCCAATCTCCCATCTAACCCTGCTCTTTATTCATTCTAAATTTCTCCTCCACTACTTTTAAATCTTCCCCCCTGTTCTATCACTGTCAGCCCATGAAAAAAGTCCCTCTCCCTCTCTCTTGTCAGCCCCCAAAGCACTGGAATATCCCTGCACTGGAGATGGAGGTCATCCCTGCAGCCAGGTTTGGGAATGATCCATAGCAAGGGCTGGCAATGTTTCTGCCCTGGGGATGTTCCTGAGCTGCAGTGTCTGCTGTTCCTTTTTGCAGTGTCTGCTGTGGGCTGAGCTGGGAATGCAGGAACCTCCTGGGATGTGCCTTTGCTTTCCCTCCAGCAGCTCCCAGGGTGGCTGTAAGATTTGGAGCCACCTTAAGACCGAGGTGGAGGCTGCACTCTCTGGTAACCAAAGTTGGTAGCAACAGTGCTGGACCTCCTGGGAAAAGTTCCTTAGTGATCCTTGTGTCCTTCCCTGGCTGCTCTGTCACTGCCTGCCCAGCACTGTGCAGAGATCCTGGCCTCTGAGCACATGGACCTGGGAATTGTTTCCCAGAATGAGGATGTGAGTATTCTGACAGGGCATCTTGCTGACCAAAAATCCAGGTATGATTCCAGGTCATGGAACCAGCACTCTGCCAAGGAAATCCTCACTACAGGGGAGAACTGGCAGCTGGAAAGGCTGGCTGGAATTTGTTCAAGTTCTGAAAAGCTGGAGATGCTGAGCTCTTCCAGCAGCAGGGGCAGGGGGAGAGGAGGGCTCAGCTGGAGCTGCTCTGTGCCTCCAGGTGCAGCTGGAGCACAGGAATGAGGAGAGGGACCAGCTTGGAGACCCACAGAAGGAGATGGGGAAACTGCCTGGTTCCCAGACAGACTTCCCAGCCAGGATGGTCCTCAGTGAAGAGGAAAAACTGAAGGTAAAACTTTGGGAGTTGGAGAGAGCTGAGCTGTGAAGCTGTGTGAGGCCAGCAGATCCACAGGGGGAAATCTGGGGGGAAATTCCTCCTTCTAGAGGGGGATGTGCTGTGCTCAAACATCACATCAGAATCCATCCATGGAATGGTTTCATGACCTCAGAATCCATCCATGGCCTTCACTGACTTCCTCTCTCCCAGATTTCCAGAGACCTCGTGGATCTCCAGATTGAGACAAACAAAATGAAGGAGCATTACGAGACAGAAAACTTCAAACTGAAAAACATGGTACCCACATTTGGGAATAGCCAATTCCAGCCCTGTCAGTACCTTAATCCACCTCTGCAGCTCCTAACACACCCACCTTTGCTTTGCTTGGCATCTTCCCCTGGCTTTAGATGGAGCTGAATTCCCCCCAGCACCCCCGAGGAGCTCCCATGAAATCATCTCCCTGTTCCTGCTGCTGGCCTGTGCCACATCTAACCCTGCTGCCCCCCCTGTGCAGATGCAGGCCCTGGAGAGCCGGGTGCAGGAGCTGGAGCTGAGCAGTGCCAGGGTGACAGGGGAGCGAGATTCCCTGCGGGAACGCCTGAGGGCCCTGGAGAGCAGCCGGCAGGAGCTGGCCCAAGAGTTCATCATCCTCAAGAGCAACTACCTGGCCCTCGGCAGAGAGCTGGACCAGGAGGTGAGAGAGGCTGCAGGCTTCATCCCAGAGCTCATCCCAGAGATCCCAGCTCCACCTCACATTGCCCTGGTGTGCAGGTACCTTCCTTGGCTTTCAGTTGTGCATCCCTGTCACAGCTCAGGTCCGGGGAGGATCCTCATACAATTGTACAGAGGTTCTTGTTGAAGGGACCTCCTAAAGGCCACTGAGTCCAAAAAAACCTCCAGTGTCACCACTGCCATGGGCAGGGACTCCTTCCACCATCCCAGGTTGCTCCAAGCCCCATCCAACCTGGCCTTGGACACTTCCAGGAATCCAGGGGCCATTCCCAATATCCCATCCATCCCTGTCCTCTGGCAGTGGGAAGCCATTCCCTGTGTCCTGTCCCTCCATCCCTTGTCCCCAGGCCCTCTCCAGCTCTCCTGGAGCCCCTTTAGGCCCTGGCAGGGGCTCTGAGCTCTCCCTGGAGCCTTCTCCTCTCCAGGTGAGCACCCCCAGCTCTCCCAGCCTGGTTCCAGAGGGGCTCCAGCCCTTGGGGCATCTCCATGGGCTCCCCTGGACTCTCTCCAGCAGCTCCAGGTCCTGCTGCTGCTGTCCCCAGGGCTGGGGCAGCTCTTGGGTGGGGTCTCACCTGAGGGGGCAGAGGGGCAGAATTCCCCCTCCTGCTGCCCACACTGGGGGCTCAGCCCAGCACAGGGGGACTCCAGGGTCCCAGCACACACGGCCAGGACATGTCCAGCCCCTGAGCTGTGACACAGCATAGCCTGGCCATGGGATTGTCTCCAGGGATTTGATGTAACACAGCTCCTTCTCCAGGGTGTGTGGGACCTGCCCTCGCAGTGGGGACAGAGCTGGGGATGGAGTTGGGGACAGGGTTGGGGACAGTGCTGGGGATAGAGATGGGGACAGGGCTGGGGACAGGGATGGAGTTGGGGACAGGGCTGGGGACAGAGCTGGGGACAGGTCTAGGGACAGGGCTGGGGATGGAGCTGGGGACAGAACTGGGGACAGAGATGGGGACAGGGCTGGGGACAGAGCTGGGTACGGAGCTGGGGACAGGACAGGGGACAGAGATGGGGACAGAGATGGGGACAGAGCTAGGGACAGAACTGTGTAGGGAGCTGGGGACAGAACTGGGGACAGAGTTAAGAACAGAGCTGGGGACAGGGCTGGGGACAGGGCTGTGACCACCCTGACCCGCTGCTCCCCCGGCACCCCGCGGGCAGAGCCCTCCCGTTCCCCCGGCGGCCCCACGGCGGTGCCCGGAGGTCACGGCGGGGCTGCCCGGGGCCGGTCCCTCGGCGCTGCCAGCGCGCTTTGTTTCCCTTTTTTCTGCTTGGCTTGCCCGGCCGGCACGTGAACGGGTTGGAGCCGCTCTCATTTCGGGCGGCGGCGGGAAGGGGCCTGGCAAGTTTATAAAAACACCGACTTCAAGCAAGTTTGTGATGGTTCCTTAAAAGACAGACACCTTCCCGCTGGCTGCTGGCTTAGCAATGATTAACCAGAGGCTTTCGGACCCAGATTTGTGTATTTCTTTGGCTACTTCAATAACCCTTCCTCTGTCCCCTCCCTCTCCCCCCTCCCGCTTCTCCTTCTTTTTGAATCGGATGGAATGACTGACACCCTCCTGCTCCCTCCCCCAGCAGATAGTTTAGCTGCCTCAGCTCAATGACCTGGATTTCCATGCCGAGCTGTGCTGGGAAGATGTGGAGCAGGAATGCTGCTTTGGTCCAGGGTGTGTGGATGGGCTCTGGCAGAGCAGGACAATGATCAGCCGTGAGTTAGTGACCCTTGTGGAGAGATCGTTAGTCTCCCAGCAGCTGAGAAATGGGAATTTCTCACGATTTCTCACCCAGCTCTTGCAGGGGGTGATCCCACCCTGCGCTCCCGCTGGAGCCCGAGGCAGAGCCCCGTTATGCCGGGCTCCGGGAGGAATAGCTCAGCCATCAGCACTCTCAGCTGCTTCTCGTCCCCAAGGGGGTGCAATGTGTTTGTCAAACACTGGATTTTCAGGCAGCTGACATCGCTAAATGACGGGTTCAGCAGGTTAGTGGCAATAACACACGGTTTTCACATGGATCCTGGAATGTTTCAGGGAGTGAAAGCACGTGGATTCAGTTCTGTGCCTAATAGCATCCTGAAGAACCACAGAGTCATGGAATGCTTTGGGGTGGAAGAGACTTTAAAGCCCTTCTCATTCCACCCCCTGCCACGGGACACCTTCCTCTGGACCAGGCTGCTCCAAGGAATGGTGAAGCGGGTCCAGAAGCCAGGAGTGAATTCCTTGGATGTCCTCCATATGCCGAGGAGTTTACCCCAGTTCCCTGGCTCTGACTCCCAAAAATCCCTGCCTGAAGCCAGAGAGGCTCCGACTTGGCAGCCCGGGACTTGTCGCGACATGGGCCTCTTGCTCATTATTTTCCCAGTGCGGACTTTCCCAAAGGAAATGGGAAAAGCAGCCTGCGGTTCTGCCCCCTCCCCTTCTCCGGCACTCTTCTGGGGGAAGACAATGAACCTTTTACACATTCCCAATTACAAGTGCTACTTGTGACCTTGCCAATATGTTGTCATGGCTGCTTGGCGCAGGAGCAGCTCGGCGAGCTCATTCACGGCCCCTTGTCCGGGAACAGTCGGAGCCTCTGAATTGTCGCGGCCCCATTGTCCGCGGGATTCACACATCGCCCGGCTCTGTCCGGCCTTGCCCGGCCCTTGGGAAGCGCCTCGCGGGAGATGCCAGGCAGGCACTCGGTGCCTGTTTTCTGACTCGCTGTAAATTCTCCCTTTTCAAGGCTCTGACCTTTCCTCGCTCTCCGTTTCCTTCTCCTTTTGTCCGCCAGGTTCGCGCCGGCTGCGGCGGCAGCCCCGGAGGGGACCCGAACGCGCTCTGGGTTCCACGCCGGGGTTTTCCCTGGAGCCACGCCAGGAAAGGGAGCTCAGGAAAGGCAGCGAAGCCCAACTCAAACCGGGGTTTTCCCCCCCTCTTTTTTTTTTTTTTTTTTGGCTAAGCCGGTCCTTGTGACCCCTGCGATCAAATTGTCAGGGCTGACAGCTGCAGATGGATCGCTGCGGGGCCGGGAACAAGCGGGCTGTCTCTGCGGAGCTGTCAGGTTTCACAGCTGTATATCTCACCTCTTTGTCAGCCTCCTTTCTCCTCGCTCTCCCCCAGCCCACCCCGTGCTATCTTTTGATAAGCTATTCTCTCCACGGATGACTCAGATGACCTCTGCCTCCCATCCTCCCGATTCACTGCCATGGTAACAATTACTCAAGCTTGTCCCCAGTCATAAACCCCATCAAAGCTTTGTTATCTACACAGAAACCCTCCTGGGAGACATGAATTCCCCCAGTGTTCCTTCCAGATCACCTGTAACGGAGCTTTTCTCATTCAGATCCTCTTTATCTTTTGGAAATGTGTCACTTCACACCAGCACCGCTTTGAATCTCGCTGCCTACACGGGGCTGTGGGCTGGCTGCTGCTGGGGGGATGCATTCCAGCAGAACCGGGATTATGTCATCCCGGAGGGATGGAGGGATCCAGGCATGGAGGGAGGGAAGGAGGGAGGGAGGGAGGGAGGGATGGATGGATGGATGGATGGATGGATGGATGGATGGATGGATGGATGGATGGATGGATGGATGGATGGAGACTTGGCCCTTCTCCTTGCACTGTGGAGCCCAGCACTGCCCAAAACTGTTCCATGGGGAGGGACATTTCTGAGGTGTTGGGAAGCTGCACAGAGGGTACAGGGTGGGGGCAGGAGGGAGCTGCAGGCCTGCAGAGGTGTTGGCAGAGCCGTGCCCAGGGCTGGCACTGGGATCTGGATTTGAGTGTAAGATGTGCAGAGGGATAACATTCCATGGGAATAACCCTGCTGCCTGGCAAGGCATTTCCATGAGAACCAGAAAATCACCGGTATCTTTGGGCATAGAAGACAGAACTAAAATTAAAACTTGATTTGGGGAGGGGAGGTGGTGCCTGGCTGGAGCACATGCCAGGAGCAGCAGGGATGTGCTGACCAGAGGGGGATTTCAGGAGTTCTTTCCTTCTTGTTTGACCTGGCAGGTGATGAAGAATGAGGAGCTGACCCAGGAGCTGCTCAGTCTGACCAAAGAGAGTCCCCACCCCCCTGTCTTGGCCCATCAACCCTTCCTGGAGCTGGGAAGAGGGAAAGCAGCAGGACAGCCCCACTCTGCTCAGAGGGGGAAGGTAAGAGACTCCCTGCCCTTCCAGCAGCCCCTTGGAGAACAAGGATCTACCAGGCCCCCAATGCAGCCCCGAGGATGCAGCTCCCTCTGAACACAAGCAGCAGGAGCTGGAAGGAAACGTGAGTGTGCAGGGGTCTGCTGCTGGATCCTTGGGAAGCACAGGGGGGATTGATTCCAACTGTGGCTGGCACCTCCTGCTGCTAACTTGAGTTCTGTGGATCAGCTGATGCCTTGATTCATCTTAAATCCTTTTTTTAAACTCTGCAGTTGCAAAACGAGGCAGGAATAACCCCAGATGTGCAGGCAGAGCTGAGGAGGGCAGAGGTGATTCCCTGGCTCTGTGCCCTGGCAGGGGGAGCACACACAGGAGCTTAGAATCCAGCAAGTGCAGAGGACACTTTTTTTTTCCCCTTCTTTCTCACACTTGAGAAATCTGGGGGTGATGAAGCACCCAAAACTGAGAGCACAGAGATGGTCCCTGCCTCCTCCCCATCTGCAGCCCTTGCAGAACCAGCTTGGGCTCCGCCACCAGCTCCTGCTGGGAATCTCACTCTCAACGTGAGCATTTCCCTGGGGAGAGCGACATGTGCACCTCCACGTGCCCTGGCTGTGCACCAGACACCATTCCTGCCCTGCTGGAGGGCACCAGTCCCTCCCAGTCAAACCAGTCCTTCCCCCAGCATGGCACTGCTCAGCTAGACAAGTGCTCAGCTCCGGGCTCTGCTCACTTTGTCCTCTCTTCACTCAGATTTCTGCCTCATCTTCCTCTTTGTTTGTCCCTCAGTTGCTTGGAAACCAGGATCACATAAAAGTGGAGCTGGAGAAACTAAAGAAAGCCTATGATGAGCAGCAGCAGAAGCTGGAGGAGCAAGTGTGAGTGTCCCTCACCTTGGCCAGGTGTCTGTGGGACTTGTTGCAGCTGGATTTGACTGGATTTGACCTGTGGGAGCAGGAGAGGAGGCAGTCTGCCTTTGGGGGTTACAGGGAAGGAATGATCCACCCTTGGAAGAAGTGAGGCCTGGAAGGAAAACCTGATGTATTCAAGGCTCTTCAGAGCCATCAGGTTAAAATTGATGGTGTTCAAGGGCACCTTCAAAATCCACTCGGTGACACACAGCAAATGTGTGACATCCCAGAGATTAATCCAGCCCTGCCCTTACCCACACAGTGGGTTTTCCACCACCTTGGAATGGGGTTAATGCCCCAGGATGCTACAGGACTCGACCCTCTGAACTGTGAAGGGTGTTCACCTTCAGTGGGGAGAGATTCTGTGGCATTGCTTGACACAGATTTGGACACACATTGGCTGGCAGCTGCTACTGGGAGATTTCTGTCATTCCAAAGTGATTTTCTCCCCAAAGCTGGCTGTGTTGGACCTATGGAGAACCACAGGATCACAGAATGGGTTGGGTTGGAAGGGACCTTAAAGCCCATCTCATTCCACCCCTTACCATGGGCAGGGACACCTTCCACTAGACCAGCTTGTTCCCAACGCCATCCAGCCTGGCCTTGGACACTTATCAGGGATGGAGAAGGAGTTTGGGCAGTTAAAATAAACCCAACCCCTTGCTGTGTGTGCAGGCTGGCGCTGGGGAAGGAGCTGCAGGAGGCGAAGGGCGCGGTCGGGGCCAGCCGGCTCAGGCTGGCGGAGCAATCAGCGGTGAGCGCCGGCTCCCTCCCCCCCACCCGCCTGCCCTGGGCTCCTCCTGAGCCGACAGGGCTGGGATGCCTCGAATCCAGGTGCTCCAGCACCTCTCCCTCTCCAGGGAGTTTGTCACACCGAGGTTCTCCCCATGCGGTTTCCTCCTGCACGTGGTGGAAGTGCTGCTTGCAAAGGTGGTGGGAGGAATTTTGCTCACTGGTTTTCAGAAAGAGTTGGTGGAATCACCGGGGTGGGGGGGGGGGTGGGGGTGGCAAATGACAGGAGGCAGCAGGGGAATAGGGATTATAAACATTTCCAGTGGGTTCCTCTGAAAACCCAGGAGCTTCCCAGCTCTAGTGAAGCCAAATACCTGGAAATGAAGACCCTATGAGGGGTCTCAGCTCCCACTCCTGGGCTGGAGGAAGGGCAGCAGAAGTGGTTTTTTGCTGTGCCAGGCGCTGCTCACATCCCAGGGCCAGCTCCAGGAGGTGGAGGCGGAGAACTCGCGGCTGCAGCTGCGGCTGAAGGAGCTGAATGAGGAATATCGCTCCCGGCTGGGGCGGTACCTCCGGGACCTGGCGGTGGGTGTCCCCAGCCCGGGGCTCTCCTGCCCTGGGGACAGAGTGTCACAGACTCATGGCATGTCCTGAGCTGGAAGGGATCCACAAAGATCATGGATCCAACCCTGGCCCTGCACAGACACCCCAATAATCCCACCCTGTGCATCCCTCAGAGCATTGTCCAAACACTCCCGGAGCTCTGGCAGCCTCGGGGCCGTGACCATTCCCTGGGGGGCCTGGGCAGTGCCCAGCACCCTCTGGGGGAAGAACCTTTTCCTGATATCCAACCTAAACCTCCCCTGGCACAGCTCCAGCTGTTCCCTCAGGTCTCTCCATACTGGCACCCTCCTCCTGTAGGCTGCTGCCAATAAATTAGAGTAAATACATAAAGAAAGGGTTTTTTAATCCCGGTAATCTGGCCAGGAAAAGTCCCAGCAGAAACTCACTGATAATTTTGCATGGCCATACAAGAAATCTGAGTGCAGAGGGGGCTGCCATAGAATCATGGAATGGGTTGGAAGGGACTTTAAAGCCCATCCGGTGCCACTCCTGCCATGGGCAGGGATACCTCCCACTATCCCAGGCTGCTCCAAGCCCCAGTGTCCAACCTGGCCTTGGGCACTTCCAGGGATCCAGGGGCAGCCACAGCTGCTCTGGGCACCCTGTGCCAGGGCCTGCCCACCCTCCCAGGGAACAATTCCTTCCCAGTCTCCCATCCATCCCTGCCCTCTGGCAGTGGGAAGCCATTCCCCCTGGATTTCCCTCTCTGTGCCTTTACAGAACTACATGGACAGCAAACCCAGCAGCATCACAGGCCACAGCAAAGCCCCAGCTGGCCGAGGTGCCATGAGGAACTTTGTGGACAGCATGTTCAGGGACATCAGGGCTTCCTACAAGTCCCGGGAGGAGCAGCTGGCCCAGGCAGCTCGTGGGTACAAGAAACGCCTGAAGGACCTGGCCAAGAAGCATGAGAACCTGCTCATTGCCTATGGGTAAACCTCAGCCACCTCCTCCTTCAGGGCCAAGTGGGAAAACCCCACAGCACCCATCCCCTGCCCTAGGAGGAGGCAAACAGCTCCCAGATGCAGCAGAGGATCTGAAATGCACATTTATCTCCCTGCTCCTGGCAATCCAGGATCAAGCTGCCTCCAGCTGCACATCAGGGTGCTCTGGACCCCATGGAGCTGCTTTGCACATATGTTCCTCCCACTTAAAATGCAGGGTGAGAGATGGATCCCACGGTGGATGGTGTGGAAATGCAGAGGTACCACAAATAGCTCCACCTCCCAGCCCGTCCCTGCAGTGCTCTCAGCTCTCTCAGCAGCTTGGGCTGTGGGAAGCAGCAGAAATACTTGTGGTATAAAAGCCACAAATAGCTCTAGGACAAGCTCCCTTGGGAAACTCTCCCACTTATCCTTTGCAGGTGGCCAGAAGCAGCAGGTCCCAGTGAGTGGCACCTTCAGGAGCAGCAGAACTGCTGGGTGATATCACCCAAAAGGAGCAGGGACTGACCCCTGTGCTGGTTACAGGAGGCAGAGGGAGCAGATCCGGGCCCTGGGGAGCAGTGCCATGGATTGTGGCCCTGCAGAGCTCCACTTGTGCATCACAGACCCCGAGCTGCTGACAAACAGCTCCCGGGAGCTCAACCGGCTGAGGGAGGAAAAGGCAAAGCTGGAGATGCAGCTCCAGGAACTGCAGAAGGTAGAGATGGGATTTTGGGAAGGAATTGTTCCCTGGGAGGGTGTTGAGGACCTGGCACAGGGTGCCCAGAGAAGCTGTGGCTGCCCCTGGATCCCTGGGAGTGTTCCAGACCAGAGTGGACAGGGATAGGAACTTGGTGCAGCGTGGGCTAGTGGAAGGTGTCCCTTCTTGGTGGGAAGAGTTTCATGAGCTGTAGATTCAGCCCCTTCCTTAAGGCATTTATAGGATTGGTTAGGTTGGAAAAGCCCTCTCAGATCATTGAGTCCAACCCTTGCCCCAGCACTGTCAAGGCCACCACTGGGACATGTCCCCAAGTGCCACATCCACCCTCTCCCTGAGGGTTTGCTGTGCCTGTGGCACAGGCAGGGAGCACAACAGTCATCTCCATGTGACAGAATCATGGAATCCTGGAATGGTTTGGGTTGGAAGGACCTTAAAGCTCATCTTGTTGCACCCCTGCCATGGGCAGAGACACTTTCCACTATCCCAGGCTGCTCCAAGCCCAGTCCAAGCTGGCCTTGGGCCAATTCCAGGGATGGGGAAATGTCCTCCCACTGGGCAAATGTGGGTCTTGATTTGCACAGAATACATTTAATTAAAAATTCAGAGGATGGGAGATCTGAAACCTTCAGATTGTACAGCCCATCATTTCCTTGCCATGGCACTGGTGGCTGTGGGAGTGCTGGGACACCTTGTGCCACTTCCAAGGGGCCTTACAGAAAAGAGGGAGAATGTCTTTTTGCATGTGTAGATAGTGACAGGACAAAGGAAATTGATTTAAACTAAAAGAGGAGAGATTTAGGTTGCATGTAAGGAAGGAATTGTTCCCTGGGAGGGTGGGCAGGCCCTGGCACAGGGTGCCCAGAGAAGCTGTGGCTGCCCCTGGATCCCTGGAAGTGTCCAAGGCCAGGCTGGACAGGGCTTGGAGCAGCCTGGGATAGTGGGAGGTGTCCCTGCCCATGGCAGGGGGTGGAATGGGATCATCCTTAAGGTCCCTTCCCACCCTAACCCATTCCATAACAGGATTTCTCTAAAAGTGGCAGGATCTGGGATTGCAGTGGGTTCACATTTACAGGAATTCTGTTCTTCCTTTGCCTCCAGAAAACCCAGACAGGAGCCTCTGCCTTCCCAGTGCCTCCGGAGCAGTAAGTGCTGCTTCTTTCTAGGGATATCTGTCATTCCAAATTCCTGTGAATGTGAGGATTGAGGGATCTTTTTTGCCTGGCTGGAGGCATCAATAAGCAGGGGAAAGGAGCTGCTGGGGCTGCAGAAGAAGAGGCAGCTGTCCCCTCAGTACAGCACTTCCTGCAGTAAGAGACTTGGTCACTGGGCCTTGATCCAAGAAAGCTCTTAAGCACATATTTGATTTAATCATGTTTTTAGCCCCACTGACCTCTTTAAAAGCTGAAGTTAAGCATATGGCCAAGTGCTTTGGTGGATCACAACCTGAGAAAGGCCCGTGGGACACCATCAGTTTGGGATGGTGCTGTTTTTCCTCCTTCCCAGCACAGGAGTTGGGCTGGAACCCTTTGGTGCCACTGTGCTGATGCTGCCCTGGCTTCCCAACAAACCCTGAAATTGCTAAATTTTGATGGGTCTCTTCCCCTGCTCCATTATCCTGCTAAAACTCAACCTGCTATAGCTGTAGAGCAGGAGAAACCTGAGCTGGGGTTTTTCAGCCCTTTAAAAGATGTGGTCACCTAGAAAACATGTCAAATATTCCATTAGCTGGATGAGGAGTGTGTGAGTGCCAGAGCCCCTGGGCTCTGGAGGGGCACCTCAGGCACAAGCTTGAGTCTCAACCAACCTCTGCCATGTTTTCCACACTGAAAATAGCAGTGCTTCGTGAGTAAATGCAGTAATTTGGGCAAGGACCACAGGAGCAGGGCATGGAGAGTCCAGAACTTGAATTTCAGTGATGCATCTCATCATTTGGGGTTTTTTTAACCGCCAAGAGACCCCACACACTTCAAACACTGCTGGGTTATTCCGTGCTGTTACCTTGCTCCTCCAGCTTGAGACAGGAATTCCAGAGTTCCAATTCCTGCTGGAATTCTCCTGGCCTTTGTCAGAGAATGGGTTGGGCTGGGAGGGACCTTAAAGCCCAGCTCCTTCCACCTCCCGAGCTGTGGGGCTTTCCCAGCTGCACCAATTCCCTGTTCATTGTTCCCTTCTCCTGTGGCTCCCAGGGACGCCCAGGGGGGATCTCCCCGTGCTGGGAAGCTGCAGCCAGCCCGGCAGAGGGAACTGGAGGGAGGATAATGCATTCCTGCCTCCACACAGCCCCACTTCCCCCAGCATCAGATGTGACCTGTATTCTCCCCCCGGGGGCTGGGACGGGCTGGGAAGGGCTTTCCCACGCCGGGCTGTGCAGACAGCTCACCTCTGGTGCTCACTGACCACAACAGACCAAAGAGGGCAAGTGCCAGCCTTGGGCACTGAGGGCTCCCTGCTCCCATCAAATCCAGCCCTGCAGTGCCAGGGTCAGGACTCTTTCTGGAACAGCCCCAGGCTGTGGGTGGGGAGCCCCAGGTTGGCAGAAGGGGCTGTGACCCCCCCAAATGGTGCCACACATCCTGAGGAAGTTTGGGCATTGGGAGAGGAAAGGGGATGTTCCGGGGATCGTGGTGGGACGGGCATCAGTTGTGTGGAGCTGTGGGATCTGTGGAGGGGCTGGAATTAATGTCTGGGCATGATCCAAATGAGCTCTTCTGTCCCAGGCAGCTGGATGAGGAGGCCCGGGCAGAGGTCAGGAAGAAGCTCCAGGAATTAACACTCAACACCCAGGTAAAGGTCTGGAACAGCCCATTGGAGCCAAAGGTGCTCTCTCACCCACAGCAGAGATGTGCTGCCTCGCCTCCTGCCCTGGGGCTGGTACACTGCTCCAGGCTGGAGGGGGAAACTTCCACGGAGTTACAGAATATCCTGAGTGGGAAAGACCCACAAAGATCCTCCAGTCCAACCCCTGGCCCTGCACACCCCAACAATCCCACCCTGGGCATCCCTGGGAGCATTGTCCAAACACTCCTGGAGCTCTGGCAGCCTCAGGGCTGTGACCATTCCCTGGGGATCACTTTCCATGGAGTCTTGCTGGTGGTGTCTCAAGGCTTTACTGTCCCTGATACTAAAGGAAGAAGAGCAGCCCCTTGTCACTCCTATCCACATTTCAGAACAACATTTTGGCACATCTGTTAGAAACTGGGGCTGATTGTTCTCCTCTGCTGGCACTGCTGGGACAACTCCAGTCCTGGGGGCAGCACTGGGCCCCTCATGACAAGAGACACCCAGGGGCTGGAGAGTGTCCAGGGAAGGGAACAGAGCTGGGGAAGGGGCTGGAGCACCAAGAGAGGCTGAAGGAGCTGGGAAAGGGGCTCAGCCTGGGGAAAAGGAGGCTCAGGGGGGACCTTGTGACTCTGCACAACTCCCTGACAGGAGGGGACAGCCGGGGGGGGTCGGGCTCTGCTCACAGGGAACAGGGACAAGACAAAGGGAAACAGCCTCAAGCTGTGCCAGGGGAGGTTTAGGTTGGATATTGGGAATACTCCTTCATGGGAAAGGTGGTCAGGCACTGGCACAGCTGCCCAGGGTAGCACTGGGGTCACCACCCCTGGAGGGATTTAAAAGACATGTGGATGTGGAACTTGTGGTCAGTAGTGGCCTTGGCAGTGCCAGGTTAACACCTGGATTCTAGTGGGCTTTTCCAACCAACACAATTCCATGATTCTTGGACCTGATTCAAGTCTAGGCTGAATCTGAATCAGCTTCCCAGTCTGGTTCCTGCTGGCTGCAGGGATATTTGCTTCCATGTCATGCCTTTCCCTTTCCACAACAACCTGAGGGCTTGCTCCACTGGGGAGCAACACCTGCCCGGGGTGTATCTCTGTGGCCAAAAGGGAGATGTCATGGCTGAGAGGGCAGAGTGATGGGGAAGTGGTCGGAAGGTCAGACTCGACTCACACAGCAGAGAGGGGCTGAGCAACATCACTCCCATATCTCCCTTTTTTTCCATGTTTTCCCCACGTTTCCCTGCCCCTGCAGGAGGAGCTGGAGCAGCAGAGGAGCCAGCTGCTGACTCGGGCAGTGGTGGCAGAGGAGCAGGTGTTGGAGCTGCAGGGGTACATCGATCAGCACCTTGCCAGGTGAGGTGGGGGATTCCCCCTGTGCTCCTGCTCCATCTCCAGGCTTGGTGCCAGTGATGTCTCCGTGCCCACTGCTGACCCTGCCACAGTGCCAGCTGATGTCCCACTGCTCCTCCAGCTGTGCAGGCAGCTGCCACCATATCTTGTCCCACAGGGCAGCAGGACAGACATGCCCTGCCACACGTGTCCCTCCCTGTGTGTCACCAAGCCTTGGGAGGAATCAGAATCACATAATGGATTGGGCTGGAAGTGACATAAACGTTCATCCAGTTCCCCTGCCATGGGCAGGGACACCTTCCACTAGCCCAGGTGGCTCCCAGCCCCAGTGTCCAGCCTGGCCTTGGACACTGCCAGGGATCCAGGGCCAGCCACAGCTTCTCTGGGCACCCTGTGCCAGGGCCTGCCCACCCTCCCAGGGAACAATTCCTTCCCCATATCCCATCTAACCCTGCCCTCTGGCAGTGGGAAGCCATTCCCCTTGTCCTGTCACTTTATGCCATTGTCCAAAGTCCCTCTCCCACTCTCTTGGAGCCCCTTTAGGCACAGGAAGGGGCTCTGAGGTTTCCCTGGAACCTTCACAGGAACCTAAAATCTAAACCCTAATCTAAAGCCTAAAACCTTTAGAGTTCTTTTTTCACAGGTTCTAATCTAAGTCTTCCCAGCAGCCCCTGATCTGTGTTTCCCTCTCCCTGGCTCATCCTGCTCTGGAGCAGGGAGAAGAGCAGGGAAGGGCAGGGAAGGGAGAGGACAGGACAAGGCAGGGCAGGTGTGCCAGGACATGATCCACCTGCTCCTGCTGTGACTCCCCAGCCAGCTCAGCCTCGGGCTGGGGTCAGGCTCTGCCCTCACCTGGCAGAGCCCAGAACACCTTTTCTTTGGGAAAGGCTGCAGGATCCACGTGCCAGGCTCAGCTCCTGGCATGGCTCCTTGCCTGGGGACCATGGGCAGTGACAGGGCCACTTGCACTGCAGGTACAAGCAGGAGATCCTGCAGCTGAGGAACACTGAGGGCAGCGAGGTGCCCCGTGCCAGGAGTGCCAGCCACCAGCCATAGCAGCCCCAGCCTCAGGAACACCCACACCCCAAAGGGGGATCTGTGTTTTATGGACTGCCAGGCAAGGATCCTTCCCAGGCTGGGAGGTGGGAACAGCAAGAGAAAGCACGTGGGTGTTCCTGGTCTTAAATTCACAGGACTAAAACGAGACAAGACAACTGTCTCGTCTGTCCCCAGCCATCCCTGGGCTGCAGGAATTCTGCTCTTCCCTGAGCACACCCCGGACATGGGGTCAGGTTCCCAGGCAGCTCTGTACTGCTGGGCTGCAGGGACAGGTTCCTGCTCCTGCTGGGACATTTTTACTGGATGAGACCTGGACCTGAAGCTGCTCCTGCCTCACTCCCCCCACAGTTCCTGTGAGAGAGACAAGGCTGGCTCAGGCCAGGATTTCTTCTGGGGCTGGACAAAGGGATGAGCTGCTCTTTTACTGTGAGTGGTGAAAGGTTGCCCAGAGCAGCTGTGGCTGCCCCTGGATCCCTGGAAGTGTCCAAAGCCAGGTTGAATGGAGCTTGGAGCAGCCTGGAATAGTGGAGGACGTCCCTGCCCATGGCAGGAGTGGAACAAGAGGAGCTTCAAGGTCCCTTCCAACCCAATCCATTCCATGATTCTGTGATTCTACACAGAATGGGTGGGAAAACCCCATTTTCCTCTGTGCTTGAGTGGAAAATGGAATATCATATTGAAGAGCAGGGCCAAAGTGATCCCTCATGGAGGTGAGCTGGAAAGGATGGAGGAGCAAAACCCAAGTCCAGGAGCAGCAGCTGCTCCAACTCCAGGAGCATCCAGCAGCTCAAAGACAAAGCAAAAACCTCGGACGAACAATAAACCAAAATTTTATTTTTTAAAATTAAATAGAAATAAAGTAGCAATCATCCAAAAAGAGGCACTGGAGCTTTATCCCTTAAATCCTGTGTTAACCCCAGGATTTGTAGGTCTGATTTTCTCCTCCCTTGCTTTGCTCACACTCTGGCAAAACGAAGGACTGCCACCCTGCAAGTCCCCAACACAAATGCTGGCCACACACTTCCATCCTGAGCTGAGCCACGGGCTGGAGTGGCTCTGACCCTTAATGTCCAGCATAACGAGGCTGGTGTTAAACCAGGTTTAACAAGGCTGGGGTCAGAGCTGGCTTTGCTGGGCTCTGCTCTGCACTTCTCGCCGCACCTCCTTCATGTCATAGGCCCAGACCTGCTCCAGCCCCTGCCCCAGGGTGCTGCTGGGGGTCCAGCAGGGGAAGGGGAAGCGTCCGGCCACCACCCGGGCGTCGTCGGGCAGCTCTGCCAGCAGCTTGGTGGCCAAGGGAGGTTTCTGGGGAGAGAGACACAGGGAGGGACAGGCAGCCTTAGGACACAGGGACACAGTGGCAGTGCCACCAGGGACCGTGGGGCAGCTTCTGGGGCACCAAACAAAGACCCTTCAAAGCACAGGGTTGGTACTGGCCCTGTGTAAGGCTGGGACTTGGAGCAAGTGATGAGCAACAGGACAAGAGGAATAGCCTCAAGTTGTACCAGGGGAGGTTTGGGTTGGATATTGGGAAGAGTTCTTCATGGAAAGGGTGGTCAGGCACTGGCACAGTGGTGGGGTCACCATCCCTGCAGGGCTTTAACAGACATGGATGTGGCACTTGGGGACATGGGTTAATGGTGGCCTTGGCAGTGCTGGAGGAACAGCAGGAATCCATTTCAGAGGGATTTTCCAACCTGAATGATTCCAGGATTCTACAAATCCAAATGCTGTGTAGCACCAAGCCACTCCCCCACAGTGATGCCCACTTGGCCCTATTCCATCCCAGATCCCCTCTCCTTCCCAAGAGAAGCCCCCTCGAGCTGGCCCAGAACAACTCAGGGTGGGAGGGACTGACTCACCACGCTGGGGGCCAGGAACACGATCACGTTGTGGCAGTCAGAAAGATTCACCTTAAAACAGAAGGAAAAGGGGAATAACGAGCAACAGGCAGGGCAGGAACAACTATTTGAGCGTCGCAGCCTCGTGGGTGATCCTTGGAACCTCCTAGGGAGCAAAGATGCCACAAACCATGTGGAATGGGGAAGTGTGGGTGTGAAAGCAGCATGTCTTGGGAAACACTTGCCTCCAGCACCATCCCAGATCCACATTCCCTGATGGATTCTCCCTGCTCAGGCTGCAAATACCTGATGTCAGCCTGAGAAGCTCATCTCTGCAGGTGACCCTGTCAGCAGCACCCAGACCTGTCCTCAGAGCTGCCCCAAGCAGCAGGACTGGCCACGGGCTGCCCCAGCTGGCATTCCCCTGGAAAGGAGGATGGTTTTCCACCTCCCAGGAGCAGCATGGGACAGGGAAGGAGCAAGCAGCCATCAGCAAATCCATCCTGGAGATGCAAACAGAGCTCTGGCCCTGCCCTGAGCACACCCAGACCCTCGGGATGCTGTTACCTTCCAGAGATCCTTTTTCAGGAAGGAGACATCCCCGTGGTGCCCAGCCTTCCAGGCACGGTAGTTGGCCAGGCACAGCAGCCAGGGGTTGAGCTCATAGCCCAGGGCTGGCCTCAGGCCCTGCCTGTAAGCCTCGAGCACCTGCAGAGGGAGAGAGGGAGGGCTGAAACCCAAACCACCTCAGTGTTGAGTCTGGGGCAGGATTTGGGTGGGCAGGGGCTGTTGCCCAGCTCCATTCACCCCATCCCATCCTGCTGGCTCACAGGCAGGGTGACCTCGGTGCTCAGCACCACCCAGAGCCTTCATTCCCACCCTGCTCCCTGCATGTGATGTCTTTTAGGGCTGTCAAAGACCACCTATGACCATCTAGAGCCACCCTGGACCACCTAGAACTGCCTAGAACCACCTGGGGCCATTCAGAGCCACCTACGACTATGTCAGGTCACCTAGGACAGTCTAGGACCACCTAGGACAGCCTAGGACC
>JANPWX010020070.1:2842-13613 GCA_024734555.1 Trochalopteron elliotii
GAGGGCGGCGGGCGGGGATGGGGAGCGGGCACCGCCGAGCTGCCCCCCGCCCGGCCGTCCCTCCACGGGGCTCCCGGCAGCTGCGGCACCGCCGGCTCCCCCTCCCCGTCTCTGTCCTGCCCTGCTTGGCTCTTGCCCAGCAGCTGCGACGCCGCGCGGTTCTTGGTCGAGGGGTGGAACGCGGCTTCTTTCTTGGTGTAAAACTCCTGGAAGGGAGCAGAGGGGGCCGGTGTCACCCTGGGTGTGGGTGCCCGTCCCGCTCCTGTCACCCACATCCCTGCGAGGGGGCGATGGGGAGCATTCCGTTCTCCTGCCTCAGTTTCCCCACCGCGCTGCCAGGCTGGGCACCCGCCCAGTGGCTTCCCAGTGCCCGCTGCTGGGTTCTGGGGTGCCCGTGTGTTCCCCCCCTGCCAGCGTGGGAAAGGAATGGGGAGCTTCAGCGGCACGGGGCGCGCCCAGGGCTGGCAGCGCTGCCTCCCGCCGCCCCCGTGCCGCGGCTCCCGCCGCCGTGACTCAGCCCGGGGGTGGTGGCATCACCCGCAGGGGCATCGCGGAGAGCGCGGCGTCACCCCCGGCGGAGCGTTGTCCCAGCGCTCGGGGGGCTTAGGACCCCCGTGTCGAGCTGTAGGGAGAAAGCTGTGCCCCCTCGGCGGTGCGGGTGACAGCATCGCCTTTCTCAACCCGCGTTCAGGTGAGGGAGGAGCCCCTGTCACCTCCTGGGAGCACCGGGACCCCCGAGCATCCTCCTCATCGGAGCCTCTTCGAGGTGTCCTACCTTGTTCCCTGAGCTGGAGCAGTCGTCGAAGGGGGTCAAGGCCGCCTTGCACCTCGGCGGGACCCCCAGGTAGAGGGGCTGTCCCCAGGGTGGGGGGAAGGAGCCCAGCCGCCAGTCCACGCCGCCAAACCTCCCGTCACCCACCGGCCCCGGCCCCTCCGCCCCCGCGCCGCCGAACGGGGGCTCGGCCGGGGGTCCGGTGGGCAGCAGGGAGGACAGGAGGAAGGGGCTGTGCTTGGCCTCCACGAGGAAGGGGCAGTGGCGGAAAGCCGGGGGGTCTCCGGGCGTGTCCCCCGCCGCGGTGCGGGGTTTGCCGGCGGTGCCGGGGCGCGGAGTGTCCAGCCCCAGCACGGGCAGGGGGTAGCGGTGATACGCGTGGCTGTAAAGGGCCAGAGGAGCCAGCACGGCCTCAGCCCAGCGCGGCTCCTTGCACGGCTCCCCCCAGCCCGCCTTGGGCTGTCCGTTCCGTGGGGGCAGCAGCGGTGGGAGCTCGGTTCCGTCCTTGGGGCGGCACAGGGTGTCCCGCAGGCACGGCGGAGCCGGTGGGTAAGGACAGCTCAGGCGGCCACCGGCGAGCTCCCGGACGGGTCCCAAACATCCCTCGGAGCCCCTCCAGGGACATCCTTTCTCCACGCCGTAGCTCAGCTTGCCGGGTTCCGGGTAAGCCGGGAGTCCCAGCTCGGCGGCGGCGCTTCGGGATAAAACCATCCCGCTGCTCTCCATCCCCCGGGAGTCCTGCGCTGTCTCCGTGGCTCTTCTCCACCGCGCCGGGGTCTCTCCCATCCTCGCGTCGCTGGCCATGCTGCTCCCACACTCATGTGGTGCTCAGCGCCGTCCCGGGCAGGCCGGATCCTGCGGGCAGGGGAGAGGGACATCAGTGGGGAAGGAGCACCCACCCCTGCCAGGGCAGCGCTGCGGGGAAACTGAGGCACAGAGATGCTTGAGGGTGTTTCTAGGGGGGCTGCCTCCAACCTCCCCCGCAGCTCCATCATCCCGTGTTTTCTGGGAGGCTCCCCGGCATGGCGAGGGGGAATCCGCGGCTCCCGTGCCCTGCGGCATGCATGGGACACACGGTCCGGGTGGACACGTGTGTGTTGGGGCGTGTGTCCCCCTGTCCCATCCCGTCCTTCCTGCGCCCATCCCGGCGGGGCTGGCGGCCGGGACGCACCTCGCGCCCACCAGTTCCTCCGCACCCAGGCTGGCCCCGCGCCCGGCCGCTGGCACCCAGCGTGGGGAGGCCGTGCCCCGCGCAGGTATTTGCCTCCGGCCAGGGCTGGGCTGCGCTTCCCAGGAGGGCTTCCAGCGAGGGGGGAGCTCCCCGCTCTCAGGGGCCCCTCCTGGGAGAAATGCCGGGGGGGAGATTTGTAGGATTAACCCTTCTCCGGGACCCGGGCCACACGCAGACGCGGGGTGCGGAGCCAGACCCGGCAGTGCTGGAGGTCGCATCCCTTCCCCGTGTCTCCCCCAGCCCTCCCTGGCCGGCAGCTGGAGCAGCCGAGGGGGACAGAGCCGAGGTCACCGAGCTCCCGGCCCTGCTGCGGGGCGGGACAGAGACCCCTTGAGGGCAGGGATGGGGACAGGAGCAGAGTGGGGACAGGAGCGGGTGATCCCAGAGCCACCGGTTCCTGTCACATCCTAGAGAGGGCAAAGTCCCCATTCCCACGCTGCTTGGGAAGCACCCCGGGGCACCCTGGAGCACAGGGACACCCTGGGGACACCCAGCCCATCCCTCCAGGGCGCAGGACCCAGCCAGGCTCTCTCATCCAGCCCAAATTCAGGGAGTTCTCCCAGCACAGCTCCCAAAACTGCCCCATCACCTGCCATCCCCATGGTCCCCCCAGCTGCCCCAGGGTGACATTACCCCCTGTCCTTCACCCTGCCCGAAGCACACCCAGCTGCCCCAGGGTGACATTGTCCCCTGTCCTTCACCCCCCCCGGAGCACACAAAGCTGATCCCGCTGCTCAGCCAGCATCCCCTCTGCCCCCACAGCTACCTGGAGGGTCCATCAGGGACCCCAGTGCTGAGGACGAGCGGGGGGTCTCCACCAGGGTGACACCGGGGGTCCCAGAGAGGCGAAGCCGGGCAGGCCGGACCACCTAAACCCACAGGCTGAAGGGGTCCGGCTCCGGGATCTGGAGGAGGCAAAAAGCCGCCCGGGCGGCCCTGGGGATGTTCTTCTCCTCGTGCTGGAGCTGCAGTTTTTGATCCATTGGCTTGGGAGGCTCCGTGCTCCTCCTGCCTATCGTCCTACGAGCTGGGGGTCCCGGCGGGCTGGGATTCGGGGATAGAGGTGCCCAGAGAGCAGCGGCAGCACCAGCGGGACCTTTCCCCCGGCTCTAGGCAGCCTTGAGCATCGTGAGGCGCTGACGGCGGGACAAGGAGGTGGCGGCGGCTCTGCTCCCCGTGAGCGTGCAGCCTCCGCCGGCTCTGGCAGCGACTGGGGCGGGCGGGGAGGGATGCTGGGGCTGCTGACGCCCGGGAACCGGGAATCGGCGCGGTGCCGGCGGTGCCGCCCAGCCCCGGGGGCACCGGCGGCGGTGCCAAGGCGGGCAGGTGTGCTCTGCCCCGTGCGGGTGAAGAAAGCGCCTTTTGTTCGCCAAGGCCGCCCCGTCACCAATGAAAGGCTCCAGCCGCCCTGCTCCGGGCCAAACTGGGATGGGAGAAACGCTGAAATAGGCCAAAAGTCCCTGTCCTGGTGCTGGGGGAGCTGCTGGGGACATGTCCAGCTTGGAGCATGTGGCATTCCTACGGGGTGTGAGTCCCCAGGACCCCATCCCCTTCGGTTTTGGCTGGAGGTTGCAGATCTGGCCTCAAATTATAGTCCAGAGCTTGTCCATCCCTCCTCCAACTGCCTGGGAGGAAGGCAGAGCTCCTCTGCCTCCCTGCAGGCCCCACAGCAGGCAGGTAGGAAGAGCAGGATGTGCTCCAAGGGGTGCAGAGGAGCACAGGGATGCTGTGGCAGCATCCTGATGGTGCCAGCCTGGCCAGGGATGAGGAGGGAGTGCCTGGGGCCGCTCGTCCCTGCCCTGCAGCCCACTAGGATCACACAGATCCCAGCTGTGCCCACCAGGATCACACAGCCCCCAGCTGTGCCCACCAGGATCACAGATCCCAGCTGTGCCCACCAGAGTCATGCAGATCATACAGTCGTGCCCTGCAGTCCACCAGGATCACACAGACCTCAGCTGTGGCCACCAGGATCACACAGATCCCAGCCATGCCTTGCAGCCCACCAGGGTCACATCCATACCAGCTGTGCCCACCAGGATCACACAGATCACACCATCACACAGCTGTGCCCTGCAGCCCACCAGGATCATACCCATGCCAGCTGTGCCCACCAGGATCACACAAATCCCAGCTGTGCCCTGCAGCCCACCAGGATCACACCCATGCCAGCTGTGCCCACCAGGATCATACAGACCCCAGCTGTGCCCACCAGGATCACACAAATCCCAGCCATGCCCTGCAGCCCACCAGCCAAAATCTGGAACCTTGTGAGCACCCCCCACACTGTCCCCAAACCCCAGGACCCCCATCACCAGCACACCCCGACCCCAAACCCACCAGCACCTTGTCCCACCAGCCTGGAGAGCGACGAGCAGCCCCAGGGGGGTCTCCCAGGTGGGACCCCCCATCCCGGGGCTGCCGGGGAGGTGGAGCTGATGCCGGCAGCGCTGTGTGGCTTTATGTAACCTGCGAGTGTCCCCGGGACGTGCCCGCCTTACATAAACCGCATCCCTGGGCTCGGCTGTCCCGGCACGGCTTGGCACGGCTCGGCAGGCGGGCTGGGGGCACGGGACAAGGGGTGAGGGCAGGCCAGGGCCCTCGGGAGCCCAGCAGCGCCACGAAGAGCCGAGCCGAGCACGGGCTGCCTCCAGCTCAGCAGCTTCCTTTGCGGTCTGGTCCCGCCGGGAGCTGGCGGCGCGGGGTTAACCCTTGCTGGGCATGGCTCGGGGGGCACCGGGGGTCACTTTAGCCGTGCCAGAGTGGGTCAGAACATAGCGGGACCACTCCCCACCGAGCCCTGCTGGCCCAGGAGGGGAGGGGTTTGGGGGCCGCGGCGCCCGGGTGCTGCTGGCTACACCCAGTGGGTGCCAGGGAACAGGGAGGGGACCCAGACAGGGCTCGGGGCGAGGGAGAGCCCGCGCCTGCCTGCGATGAGAAGGTGCTGAAAGACGAACTCTTCCCATTCCCTCCCTCCGTTCCTCAGCAATGATGGATCCGGAAGGACTGGGACGGGGGCTGGAGGGAGGGAGGGACCCCCAGGGAAGGGTCAGCAGCATCCTGCCATGGCCGGGTGGTTCCGGGGGGTGCCCGGGGGTGTCGGGGATGTCGCGAGGGAGGGGACGGGTGGGCAGAGGGATGGACGCTGAAAGCCCCAAGGAGAATCCGTGGCAGCCATCGCTGGGGCAAGGAGCAGGGAGCAGGGGGATGATGGAGGGACAACGGGGAATTTCCCACCATGCACTGGGGCAGCATCCCTGGGCACTGTCCCCTCCCCACGCCACGCTGCCCTCGGAGTGCTGGGCAGCCTGAGGTCCTGGTGGAGCCTTCCCAGGGCCAGCACAGTCCCCAGGGTGGGTGGCCACGCTGTGGGACACTCTGCTGGGGCTCAGCCACTGTCCCCCCCCATCCCAGGAGCAGGATCCGTGCCTGCGCCCACAGCCCCAACCTCTGGCCAGGCTCCTTCCACTCCCTGCCTGTCCCAGCACGACCCACAGAGGGTCCCCAGGGGGGTCCAGGCTGGGTTTGAAGTTTTGCCAGCTCAGGGGGATAATCCCCGAAGGGGTTTTTGCCTTGGGGGATTGGCACAGAGCTCCAAAATCCTCGGTTTTCCCCCAGATCAGAGGACAACAACACCCAGGAGCCAAGCACTGGCCACGGGAGGCTGGAAAAACCCGAATTTGGACCTTTGGCATCTCTGTCCCGCTCCACCCCACAGCACTGGGGGGGACGCTGGGAGGAGGTGGGGCAGAGGGACACTGTCCCCACGGTGTCCCCTGGGATCCTGCAGGACAGGAAATTCCCAGAATGATCCAGCATTGATTGAGGGGACGGATGAAGGTCCCGGCATCCCAAAACCTCCCTGCTGATGTCCCAACAGCCCAGGATCCTGCCAGCCCTATCCCGGTGCCCACAGCACTTCCCTGGACCAGGGCACCTCCAGCCCTGCCAGGAGTGGGCTCCGCACCTCCAGACCCACAAACCACCTGGGGAAGAACCCAAAATCCAGCTTTTCCCTCATGCAAAATGGATCCCCGCTCCAGCTTGCCCGGAGTCCACTGTGCACACACAGAACCCCAGCCCTTCCTCTTCCTCCTCCTTCCTCCTCCTGCCTCCTCCTCCCAGTCCCGGCACAGAGCCCGGCACGCACCTACCTGCCTCCACCGCGGCGCAGGTGAGGAAGCTGAGGGCGCAGGCAGGGGAAGCAGCCCCGATCCCTCCCCTCCGTGCCCAGCGCCGGGCGCGATGGCCGCGAGAGCTTTTGTTAATCTGCACCCGGCGCTTAAATTAAAAAAAAAAAAAAAAAAAGAAAAAAAAAATAAGAAGAAGAAAAAGAAAAAAAAAGAAAAAAGAAAAAAACACCCCACGTCAAACCTTCAGGAGTCTGGAGGCTGCGGCGGAGCGGAGGGCACGGGAGGACACTCACTCCCACACGAGCAGCTTTCTGGGAATTAGGGCCACAGCCCAACTGCTCTGGCAGCCTGCGCTCCCCTCCAGCCCTGGCTGCCGGTACGGCGGGGCCTGGGCAACCTCCCCGCTCCCGGTCCCGATCCCGGGACAGCCTCAGCGGCCTCGTCCGGCCCCGCAGCCGCAGGGCCGGACACTTCTCCCGACCCTAATCTCCCGCTTTTCCCCAGGGGAGGTGAGTAAGCATCGCTAATCCCGCTCGCTTCGCCGCCGGGCACAGACGAGCCTCTCCCCGCTCCCCCCGGGGCTGGGGCCGCTCCCCGACACCCCCAACTCGCCCTGCCCAGCCCGGGTCACCCCTTCCCCGGGTGCCGCACGCCCTCAAGGTGAAGCGAAGAGCGAGGAGACGCAGCGGCTCGTCCCCGTCAGAGGCCACCGCGGGATGTCGCAGCCGACCCACCTTTGTCGCTGCCCCCCATGCCCCCGGAGGCCGGGGGATGCCGGGGGGGACGCGGGAGGACCCGGAGGTGATGGATGCTGCCGGATGCTGCCGTGCCCGCATCCCTCCTCTCCACCTCCTTACCGTCCCGGCGAGCCCCGGTGCGGGGGCACGGTGCCCGTCCTGTGCCACCCCCTGTGCCCCCCGCCCCCCCTCCACGTGCCCGGGACTCCTGTTTACCCAGCGCCAGGAACCGGCTTCAAATACCTTGATGTAATTAAAAGCTCACCCCGGGGCCAAGGGCTTAGGACGGCAGCCAGGGACACGGGCAGCCCGATGCCACCTGCGTGTCGCACAGGCAGGGCTGGCACTGCCCGAGCTCCTGGCAGCACCTACCTGGCAGCGGCCGGGGGCTCCTGCCCTCAGCCCGGGACCTCTCCGGTGTCCCCCCCGCGCTCCCGGGGTGTCCCGCCGCCGAGGAGCAGTGGTGACAAGGCAGGTGATGCGGTGACACGGGACAGGAGAGATGGGCAGCCCCGCTGTTCGCTGCCTCAGTTTCCCCTTGGCGGCTGGAAATGTTGTGCCTCAGTTTCCCCAGTTGCCCAGCACGCCCTGAAGGTGGTGCCCAGCTCTCCCCCCACCAGCCTCGTGGGGGATTGTGTTCCCCCCAAAATGCTCAGCCCAACGGCCGTGGTGTCACGGCAGGGACGCGGAGCCGGAGCCTTCCTCGGTGCCAGCGCGGGCTGGCTGGGGACATACGGGTCCCCGGGGGGACAGGCGGCTGCGGGGAGGAGGGGGAGAAGATGCAGCAGCGTTCCTTCAGCTGTGTCCTCCCACACTCCCGTCACCTCGAACGCCCTTCTCCCGACCCCTCCCGCCACAGCCGCGCTTCCCACCCGTCATCCTCTTCCTCGCCATCCTCCTCCTCCTCCTCATCCTCACCAGCGGCTCACCGGCAGCCTGGGGCGGGGGTGGGGTCATGTGCGCGCTTGAGGACAGTGTGGGGGCGCAGCAAGACGGGGGGGGGGGTCTCACCTGAACGGCAGCGCCGGGGAGGGAGCTGGGGTGGGGGGGTCTCATCCTCCCCGCCCGCGGCTCCTCAGCCCGCCCTCCCTGCCCTCTGCGGCGGGAGGCAGCTGAGAGCTCCCGGGGCTGCCAGAAAAGAGGCTGCGTTTAAACAACAGACATAATTATGCTTTTGATACCGTTTGCTAAAAATACAGCGCGGTGCCGCGCGGGGAGCCATGTGTGCGCGGCCTCACATGGCTCCCGCCCCGAACAGCTGACTCAGGCGGCGGCCACCGACAGGGGACAGCTACGGGGGGGACCAGGGGGGTCACATCCTCACCTGGAACCCCCAAACAGCCGGTTCGAGGGGAGCTCAGCAAGGGCATCCCACCCCAAAGACAGCGGGGTTGGTGCAGTGGGGTGAAATGAGCTGGGAATGGGGCAAGGAAGGAGGAGGGGGGTGCAGGATCTCAGATGTCACTCGGTGTCACCCAGGGTGGGTTTGGGGGGGGGTCGGTTTGCTGCCAGCCCCGACAGCAGCTCGGGGGGGCTTTGGGGAAGAGGAGGATGAGGTAGAATCATCGGGGACATAAAATCCCATTCAGGAGTAAAGACCTCAAATTTTCCCGACCCTGCACTGCCCGGGGAGGGAGAGGGGTGGGTGACACCCCAGCAGTGCCTAGCCGTGACACCCCCGGGCACCAGGAACGGGCAGTGCCTGGCCCGGGGACACCACGGCCGGGGTTTGGCATCACAGCATCAGCTCCTGTCAGCTGAAAGAGGAGCAGCCCTGCGTCACCCGGGCCCTGCCAGCTCCCGAGGATGCAGGCAGGGAGCCATTCCCTCCATCCCTTGTCTCCAGCCCCTCTCCAGCTCTCCCGGAGCCCCTTTAGGCTCTGGAAGGGGCTCTGAGCTCTCGCTAGAGTTTTCCCTTCTCCAGGTGAGCATCCCCAGCTCTCCTAACCTGGCTCTAGGTTTGGAGCATCGCGGTGGCTTCCTCTGGACTTGCCCCAGCAGCTCCACATCTCTCTGATACTGGGGACGCCCCAGCTGGGGTCTCACCTGAGGGAACAGAGGGGGCTCTGCTCCCTGAATCCCCTCCCTGAACCCTCTGGGGATGCAACCCCTGAGCCCCCTCGGTGATGTCACCTCCTCCAACCCCTCAGCCCCACTGTCCCCCCACCCCAGTGATCCCCGGGGTGGTACAGGGGGGTCCCCAGAGTGGTGCCAGCCGGGGCTCAGCCCGGCAGCCCCTCCCCGGAGGGGACCACGGCAGCGGGCGAGCTCAGGTCAGGCGCTTAAACTGCTGTGCTGGGGCGGTGCCAGGCGAGCCGGGGGGGGATTAGGGCTTTGCTGATGCAGCCTGGCACTGGCCCGTGCGCTGACACAGCTGGGATCAGCGCTGGCCCCGCCGGAGCTGCCCCAGCCCCGGGGGGGGGGGGACGGGCTGTGCCACCCCGCCCGCCTCCTGTCCCCTCCTTGGGTTTCAGCCCCTGGGGGACACACGGGTTGACCAAAGCAGGACACCAAAACTCCTTGTTCCTTCCCACGATCCCACTCGTCCCTCCCTTGGAAAGTGCTGGTGTTGTGCCTCAGTTTCCCCAAGCTGGGAATCCCTGACCCCACGCCCTGGGGATGCAACACTGAGGTTCCAACGCTGCTGCTCCCCACTCTTAACACACCTGGGAGTACCCCAACATGAAAGAACCCCCTCTTTGACCCCCGGGTCACTCCAGCAGCCTCCCCCAGGCCGTATCCTTGGAGGAACTGCGCTCCCTAAGCGGCTTTAGGGGGATTACAGGCAGCCCCCTGGCCCTCGCTGTCCCCACCCAGCCTTCCTTCTCCCGCTGCTTTAAGTAATCGTCTCCCAGGCAGTTTTACAGGGCTAATCCAGCCACCTCCACCCTAATCTGCTCCAACACCCCTGCCTGCCCCGGGCCGCCCCGCAGAGCCCGGCCCGGACGTTCCCGCTGCCCTGGGAAGACCCCCGAGAGCAGGCGGCAGCCAAGGGCTAAAAATATAAAAATACAGCTGGCCCCACGGGTGAGGGCAAGGAAGGATTGGGAGCGAGGGGATTGATGCCAGCGAGCAGGGGCACCGTGGGACAGGCGGGCAGCCGGGGGCAGGGCAGGCAACAGAGTCACCTTGTGCCACCCGAGTGTCGTACACGAGCGTCGCCCACCCAAGTTGGGGACGAGCCCCGCAGGGAAGGAGTCGGGATAACCCTGGGGTGGGATGGGGGAGCGCCGGTGGGAAGGGAGAGGGGAGGGTCCGGGGATGTCCGGCTGGATCCCGGGTGCCCCGGCTGCTGCTGCCACGCCGTGGGGGACACGGTTACTGCAGGGATCCCGGGAAATTTGGGAATGGTGGCCTCAGGGTGGCCTCAGGGACACAAAGTGGGTGGCAAAAGAGCCTGGGTGATGCCCCTGAGGAGCATGGGGTGGATTCCCAAGGATGCAGCTCCTTCCAAATCGTCCTGGGAAGCTTCCCTGGAGGAGTCTGGGGGTGTTATCCGGGATTCTGGAAGCTGAAATATGGGGGAAAGCCTTTTGGAGATGCCTGGAGGGAGCCTTGGATGGATGGATGGATCGATACCTGAGGGTACGGCTTCTTCCAAAGGAAAAAAATCTCAGGAAGCTTTCCTGGAGGAGTCTGGGGCTGCTATCTGGGCTCCTGGAACATGGGTGAAAACATGGGAGAGGCCCTGGAGGAGTCTCAGCTGGATTCCAGAGCTTCCTCCAACAGAAAAAAACAATCCCAGGAAGTTTCCTGTGGAAGGGGACGGCATGGGGGACAACTCCTGCTTCCCAAAGTCTGAAACAACATTTATTTTTCCATATACAAAACCCTCTTTTTTGGGAGAGGGGAATGTTAAAAGCCATGTACTGCCCGGCGCTCCGGGTTCAAGTATGGG
>JANPWX010020070.1:18583-34575 GCA_024734555.1 Trochalopteron elliotii
TGGGGACTGGAGACTGGGAAAAGGGGGACTGAACCCCAGAAATGGGGACTAGAGACTGGGAAAAGGGTGACTGAACCCCAAAATGGGGACTGGAGACTGGAAAGGGGGACTGGAGACTGGGAAAAGGGTGGCTAAACCCCAGAAAGGGGAACTGGAACCTGGAAAAGGGGACTGGAGCCCCGGCAAAGGGCTCCCCAGGCACTTGACTCACGTATTCCCGGATGTTTTTTGTCTTCACAGCCTTGTAGGAGGCATAGGCCGGGTAGAGCATCCCGAAAAGCAGCCTGTAACGCAGAGGGGGGGTGAGGCAGCCCGGCCACCCCGCGTAGAGCAGCAGGAACAGGGACCAGCACAGCTGCCGACCCCAGCGCCGGACCCTGCCCTTGACCCCCTCCAGCACCATCCCGAGCCCGGGGAGGCCGGGAAAAGGCTCCGGGAGGCTCCGGGGAGGTTCAGCCATGAGCACAGTGTCACTCCCACGTCCACGGGACCGGCCAGACCTGTCGGGGCGGGGCAGGGGGAGGTGGCAGGGCACACGGGCTCGGTCCCCGCGGGCTCGGTCCCCGCAGGCGGGCTCCGTCCCCGGCGCAGCGGTGCCGGTGCCAAGCTCCGTGCCGGGGCACTGGGTGAGGCGCCACCACCCCCGAACACCCACCTCGTGTCCCGTGGATCTTGTCTGAGCAGGGACCCCGCCAGGAAATGTGGGGACCCTCTGAGCAGAGACCCCCTCGGGTGGCGCAGGGCGATACAGGGGACCCCCCCCCACCCATGGGTGATGCGGGGGGACCCCAGGCCGTGCTCACCCTCCCCAGGACAGGCAGCGAGGACCAGGGGGACCCATTTTTGGGGAGTGGCATGTTTGGGGGGGGGCAGCACCTTTGGTGGGGTAGGATGGTGGTTACCTCCATACAAGAAATTTGGGGTCGCCCCCCCCAAACCCCACCTGGGATCTCTCCGAGGAATCCCCGCTGCGGACCCAGCACGGAGGCCTCCCATTAATGGAATACCCAGAGGAGGGACAAAAGATCGGGGATGGCTGTGACCCCCCCCGGGGGGCACCCCCGCCCTGCGATCCCTCCTCCGTTACACCGCCCGTTACACCCCGGTTACCGCACTCACTCAGTCACCCGGCAGAGGATCCACGACACCATGCCGCGGTCGGTGCTGTGCCCCCCCCCCCCCCCGGGGCTCCCCAAAACCCCCAAATTTCCCCCGAACCCCCAGGGAACGGATCCAAAAACTTGAAAGTTGCAGCAACGGAGCGGCGCAGGCGCGGTGCGGGCCCCACAGGCCGCTCTTAAAAGGGCAATCCCCTTAAAAGGGCAACGGACTCTCTTAAAAGGGCAATGCCCTTAAAAGGGCAACAGTGACCTCTATTTCTGTGACCCACATGTGGAGCGGTGAGTCCCAGCTTTATAAAATAAAAACGTTTTGTAAATTCCCTAAATATGATAAATATCAACATAAAATATACTAAACATGTATGAAAATATCGTGGTTAAAATTCGCTATATACATTGAAAATTACTATTTTAATATGCAATATATTATAATTATATATTGTTTAATATAGAATATATATTAAATGTTCCTTAGCACATAAAAATTAATTTCCTAATAGATATATATTATTATATCTTAAAACATACCGTTTTTAAAGCAATAAACTGGTAGGGAATGGAGGGGAGAACCGCTCTGATGTTAAAGGATTATTTTTGGGTCTGGAAGGGATGTGATGCTTTTTTGGTGCTTTGATGAACAATGCGGAGTACTCCACTGTAAAAGTGGAGCCCTGAGAGACGTTCTCGAGAAAACAAAAGCTCCTTGAATCGCCTCTTTGGGCCACCTCCCCCTTGGCCCTGCAGCCCCAGGACTGACCCAGGGTTTCCCGAACGTCCCATCCCATTCGTGGACACTGTGGAAGTGCCAGAATCCTCCTGCAGGGCTCCCCATGCTTTCAAATCTGCTTTTTCCTGCCAGGGAAACTGAGGCAGGGACACGTGGCAATGCCCTGGGAGAAGCCATCCTTCTCCCCAAACCCATCCGTGCCCCGGGGGTGCCTGTTACCTGCTAGAGGATCTTTATTTGTTCTCTTAATTGGTGGTTTTTCACATGCATATTTATACACCCGGAGCCAGGGAAACGCTCCCCTGGAAAACCAGTCTGGCGGGGACTCCCCTCCCTGGGGAAACACCTCCTGCTTCCCACCCTCACCTTGGGCCAGGGTTTCTGCTGGAAAAGAAAAAAAACACGTGAGGGGCCTGGAGCGCCCGAAAATGAGGAATTTCTGCTCCCTGGTGCCGTGGAATGTTGGACAGAGCGGGCACCCCGTGGCTGGAAGGACACACTGGCAGGGCTGGGGGGTCACAGTGTGTTTATTGAGGGGGTTTTGGTGGGCACGGGCACCCCGCTGGCACACTGGGTCCTGCCTGGAAGAGGGGCCATGGGCAGGGGGAGCTGCTGGATGTGCACGTAGAGGGGCAGGAGCTGCTGGCCTTGAGCATTCTGCTGTCCTCAGGGATCTGCATCCACCTCGGAGCGTCCTGGAGCATCCCATCATCATCCTCAGCATCCCATCTGCATCCACCCTGGAGAATCCACGTCAGAGCATCCCATCACCCTCAGGGCATCACATCTGCATCCACCTCGAAGCATCCTACCGGCCTTGGAGCATCTCATCATCATCCTCAGCATCCCATCATCATCCTCAGCATCCCGTCTTCATCCACCTAGGAGCACCCCACTGGCCTTGGAACATCCCATCATCATCCTCAGCATCCCATCTTCATCCACCTCGGAGCATCCCACCCTCTTCAGGCCATCCTACCCCACCCACCTTGGCCATCCCATCCACTTGGAACATCCCAAAGTCCCTCAGCGTCCTGGGAATGCCCCCACCCCTCCTGCCACATCCCTGTCCCCCCTCCTTTCCTGCCACCAGCTCCCAGCCCATGGCCCGAGCGGACAAAGACCCCCCAACCCTCTCCACCCCCCCAGGGGTGCAGCTCTGCAGGGCAATGGATGCCCCAACCTCCCTCCCTGCATCCCACAGGGTGACACCGGCAGCACCGCGGGGAAACTGAGGCACCGTGAGGCTGAGTGAAGCTGGAGGGCTGGGACAGGGTGGGATCAAGGGGCGGTGGGCACATGCATGTCCAGTGGGCATCCGGGGTGCCAGCTACAGGCTGAGGTCCACCACCACGTGCCGATACACCAACGTGTTGGCCTTGAAGCTGGGCGCCAGCAGCAGCTGCACGTCGGCCGCCGGCACCGCCCGGAAGGCCCGTGGCGCCTGCACCGACAGCTCCTGGAACTTGGCGAACTTCTGCTTCTCCTCTTCCCACAGGTAGACGTGGGTGAAGGAGAAGTCGCTGCCCAGCGCCAGGTACTGCCGCTGCCCCACGGCGAAGGGCTGCATCACCATGGAGCCCCTCGAGGGCAGCGTCTGCACCTCCACGAAGCGCTGCTGCCCTTCCCACCGCACCACCTTGGAGTCGCCGATGTAGCGGCTGAGACACAGGAACTGGTCCCGCTTGGCCCTGAAGTGTTTGACCATCTGCACGTCCAGCATCTCTCCCACCTCGCCCTGAGGCACGAACTGCTTCTGCGCCCGGCTCCACTGGTAGATGACGGGGGCCTGCGAGCTGCTGGAGATGATCAGCCGGGGTTTGCCGTCGTTCTCCACGTACTCCACGTCGGTGTCGCGGTGCCAGGCGTGGAGGGCTTGGTGGGAGTAAAACCCGTTCTGGTTGAGGCGGTAGAGGCTGGTGGAGCCCGCCTTGGAGCTGTCAGCGATGACGAAGTACCAGTCGCCCTCGATTTGGAAGGCCTCGATGTCGTTGGGCTTGCGGATCTTCTGGCTGTCGATGTCCTGGATCTTGATGAACTTGTCCACGGCCGTGTCCCAGCGGTAGATGTAGGAGCCACCAAAAAGTTGAGCCACCACCACGTAGAGCTGGTCCTGAGCCACGATGGGCTTGCAGTGCACCGCCGAGTGAGCTGATGTTGAGAAAGATGGGACGGGAAAAGCTTACAAATATGATTGCCTAGTGAAAGATACTGAGAATATAAAACCTATGAATGAAATAAAAATGAAAGCTAGCTTTGAGATGTGATCATGGCAGGCAGGAAGATGGTGATTGTAACAAACAATGGGATGCTAAGGGACCCAAGGGTGTAGCCCCACTCCACCCTGCCAAGGTATCAGAGAAAAGATAGATAAGAAAATAGTCTTTAGAGTTTAGAATACAGAGTGATATGGTAATATAGCAGTTCTTATAGGCTGTGTGCAAAGTCTGTAGGTTTTGTATCTCGTGCCAGTTGGTCACTGTAAATTAGAATATGCAACACATAAGGAGATATAATGTATTATAACAAGGTTCTCGCCCCTTTTCTTTACCCTTCTTACTTTACCTCTCTTACCTGGCCCACCTCTTATCTCTGACCTCTCTGCTCTCACCTTACCTCGCTTACCCCTACTCTCTCACTCTCTCTCTCTCTTTGGGACTTCCCCTCAGCCCAGGCTGGTGGCTGAAGGCAAAAGGCCCTTTTTACCCACCACCCTTGCAATAAAACCACGTGTTCTCTCAAAAGTGCCTCAAGTTTGCAGAGTTCTCTCTCCCTGCCATCCACAGATGCTCCCACAAGCTGACAGCAAAACACTGGTGTCACACTGGGGCTGTGCCTGTCCCAGCTCACCCCAAATAGACTCCCAGCCCAGGAGGGGACCCCCAGCCCCGTTCCTCACCAGGGATGCGGTCAAAGTCACGGAGTTTTCGCTCCACGTAGTCCCACTTGAGGATGGAGCAGCTGCTGGCGCTTGGCTGCGCCAGTGCCACGTACAGGTCACTGGCGTAGGTGAAGGGCTCTGCCGACACCGCCTGGAAGGGCAGGACCTGATGCATGACGAAATCTGGAGCAGGGAGAGGTGGCAATGAGGGTCTGAACACCCAAACTGAGGTGACATGTGGCAGGTGATGGTGGTGCCTCACCCGTGGTGATGCACTGGAAGTCACCAAGCGCCAGGTCCCGGATCCGCTGTCCCTCGAACTGCCCGGGGCTGCTGCAGAACACGGCAGGGACCGTGGTGTTGGTGTTCTCCAGCCACTCCACCAGCCACTTGATCTTGCAGTCACAGGCCAGCGTGTTGCCACGGAGATCCCTGCCAGGGATGGCACCGAGTCACCCCTAGCACCCACCAGGACGTCACCCTCTCCCTGCCTCAGTGTCCCACAGACCCTGCCAGGATCTCTGAGCTACCCCCAGCACCCACTGGGATGTCACTCTCTCCTCACCTCAGTGTCCCACAGATGCTGCCAGGGGTGGCACCAAGTCACCCTCAGCACCCACTGGGATGTCACCCTCTCCCCACCTCAGTGTCCTGGGGATCCCTGCCAGGGATGGCACTGAGTCACCCCCAACACCCATCAGGATGTCACCTACTCTCCATCTCAGTGTCCTGGGGGTCCCTGTCAGAGGTGGCACCGAGTCACCCCCAGCACACAGCACCCTGCCCAAGCCTGGGATGGACCCCTGGGATGTCACTCTCTCCCCAGCCCCGTGTCCCTGGTGTCCCCGGTGTCCCCGGTGTCCCCGGTGCTGTGGCAGCCTCACAGGTCACTCAGGATGTCCAGCGGCTTGAAGAGGTCTCGTGGCAACGTCTGCAGGTTGTTGTTGGCCAAAGACCTGGGGGACAAGAAGGGTTTTGTGGAGGTGACACATCCCTGACAGCGATGAAGGGACAGGGCCACCCCCGCAGCGTCCCCCGGGTGCTCACAGGTGTGTCAGGGACTTCAGCCCTCGGAAAGTGCCCTTGGAAAGCGCCTGGATGTCGTTGTTCTCGATGAACCTGGAATGGGAGCAGACGGTGACGGGACCATCCCGAGGATCCCCCCACCTCCCTGTGCCCTCCCTGTCCCCGTGTCACACACAGGTACTGCAGGTGCGACAGCCCGGCGAAGGCGTTGTCCCCGATCAGCGTGAACTTGTTGGAGTTGAGGAGGCTGCAAAGAGAGGGGGAGAGGCGTCAGCGCCGGGCTGGGCAGGGTTGGCACAGAGGTTGGCACCGGGATGCCTGGCCGGGGGCACGGGAGACTTACAGGAACTGAAGGGAGGGGATGTGGGCAAAAGCCGCCTCCCGAATCTCCGTGAAGGCTGCGTTCACCATGGTCCTGCGGGAGAGACGGAGCTTCAGCAGAGGGGACAGCGGCAGCGCGGCACTGCCACCCCCGGGCCCCCCCAGTGACACCTGTGTGTCACCTGCTGCCTGCCCGTGCAGCCCGTGAGGGGCGCTGGGATGTGGCACAGCCACCCTGCCCGCTGTGGGGACACGGAGGGGACACGAGGTGCGGGGGGCTGGCAGCCACCCCGGGCTGCCCACGCCCTGCGGCAGCCCCTGGCCCGGGGCCATGTGCACACACACACGGGCGTGTAAACACACGCGAACGGGTGTGTAAGCACACGCACACAGGTGTAAACACCCACATCTGCCGCACAGCCCCGTGCCAGGCTCCGGGGGACAGCCGTGTCCCCAGGGACCCTCCAGCAGGACCCCCCCCACCCCGAGTCGTGCCCCCCCCCCCCCCCTTTGGGGCTACGGTCCCCAAGGTCACAGCCGTGTCCCCTCGGGGTTCTGGTGGCCAAGGTCGCGGCGGGGACAGGCGGCAGCGCTGCTGTGTCTGGCACTGATGGATGGCTGCGTGTGCCAGCACCGCAGGACACAGGGACAGGTCCCGGGCTGTCCCCAGCCTCCTCCTCCTTCCCCCAGAGCCCCCCACAGTGACTATACCCCGCGCTTGCCCCGCGATGCAGCACAGCAGAGGTGTCCCTGCCCCTCCAGGACAGCCAGCAGCCCCTGCCAGCCCTGCACTCCTGGGCTGTGACGCTGTCCCCATCCCGGTCCCCACCCCGGCTACTCACAGCGAGATGACCTCGGGGGGCAGGTTCTTGGGCACAGCCTTGGAGTCCACGCAAAAAGCCGTGTCCCGGGTGCACGAGCAGCTCGGGGGGCAAGGGGGAGGCCGGGGGGGCCGCCGCCCCTCCGCCGGCGGCCAGAGCCAGGCCACGGCGAGGAGGAGGAGGAGGCGAGCGGGGAGCTGGTCCCTCAGCATCCTCCTCCCTCGCCGCAGCTCCATCACGCCCTGGCCTTATCCCTGTTGGATCCCGCGAGCTGCTCCGCTGTGCCCGGGAGCTGTGGAAAAGCCTTTTTTTCCTCTCTTTTTCTTTCTTTCTTTTTTTTTTTTTGTTGTTGTTGTTTCCCCGGGGATCTCAGTGTGGAGGAGAAACGGCGGAGGCTGCGGGCGCCTGACCCGCGACTCTGCAGCACACCATGCCCGGTGCTGCGGGAGGGAGGGAGGGAAGGAAGGAAGGAGGGAGGGAGGGAGGGATGCGGCTGAGTGACAGCGCCAGCATCCCCGTGCACGCGTGTCCGTGCGCGCGTGTCCCCGGTAGCGAGCAAACCCGGGGTTCCACACCGGGCTGGCGGCCACCCCGGTGCCTTTTGGGGTGCTCAGAACTGGGGGAGAGACGGGACAGGGGTGACAACCCCGCAGTGGTTCCCCCACCTCGGCGCTGCAGCGCTGCCCGCGGTGGCCGCAGCACCCCGAGCACCCACCCGCGCCAGCCCGGGCACGCACCCGCGCCAGGCACCCAAATCTCCCATGCCAGGCGTCCATCTGCGCCGTCCCTGGCACGGAGCCCGCGGGAACAATGAGTCCAGCCAGCTCCTTCCCCGCCCCGGGGGGGGCACGCACAGCTGCCCGTGCAGAACCAGGGGTGCAGCCCCCCCCGGGGACGTGCTGGGGCTCCTCCCGCCACAGCCCGGGGCTGGGTGTGGAGCGTGGGCACTGCCTGCTGTTTGCCTTGGCACCCCCAGCGCTGCCGGAGAAATGCCAAGGAAGGGCCCTCGGAGGTTTTATGTTCCCTCCCTGGCTCTTCTCCGGGCTCAGCAAACAGCACAAGTGGCACCTCGGCAGCTGGAGTGGCCCCAACCTTTCCCGGCCACACGGGATTTTATAAATCCCCCCGGGACGGGGCTGGCAAAGGGACAGGAGCGCACGGAGAGATGGACGACAGCTCCAAAGAGGCGCTGATGGAGGAGGCACCTCCGGTAAGGAGCACCCACCACCCGCCCCGGGCGTGGGGCTGAGCCCCCGCTGCCACCCCCGGCTCAGACGGGTGTTCCCCGTGCCCCCAACAGAGGTACACGGAGTCACCGCCGCGCCTGCCCTGCGTCCCTCACGAGCTCAAGAGCCTCCTGCTGCTGGTGGCGCTGGTGGTGGTGGCCCTCGTGGTGGTCAACGTCACCTTCCTCCTGCTGGGGCTGCACCTCAGCGAGTCCCACGCCGAGACGGTGAGGGCAGGAGGTGCCACCGGCTCCGGGAGGGGGTTTAGGATGGCACCGCAGCTTTGTGGGGATGCAGCTCAGCCCCCGCAGAGCTCCCTGACCCCTCTCTCCCCCCGGCAGGTGTTGAGGATGACCATCCAAGGGCTGGATGGCGAGGGGATCCCCCAGCAGCTCGCCATGAGCAAGAAGGAAAGGACCGGGACTTTCGCTGTGCGGGATGGGCTCAACGCCTCGGCCACGGTGGTGTACGACTACAGCAAGGTGAGTGGGGACCCGGGGACGGGCGCCACGGGGACAGGACAGCGCTGAGCTGAGCTGAGCCGGCTCTGTCTGCAAACAGCTGCTGGTCGGCTACAGGTCCTGGCGTCAGCGAGCCTGCTACATCACCCGAGTGGACAAGGACAATTTCCCGGGGCTGGACGCTGTCACCGAGACCTTCCAGCGCCGGCAGGTGAGTGGGGACCACCCCGAGGGGATGGGCGTGGAGCAGCACTGGGGTCAGCACAGCCCGACCCCGGCGTGCTGGGAAATGTGGGGCTGGGGGTTTGTCCCCTCTGGAGGGGACACTGCCGAGGGTGGCTCCGTTCTCTGTCCAGCAGGATGAGGACGCTGGGGACAAGGCTGTGCCCCTGGCTGACCGCTCCGTGCTGGGCACCACCATCAACATCCTCTGCAGCGCCGTGCCCGTGTTCTGGGCGTAGGAGCAGCACCCAGAGGGATGGGACAGCGAGATGGGGATGTCACTGTCCCCCGCGGGATAGGCGGGAATCTCTCCTCCTCCTCCTCCTCCTCCTCCTCCTCGTCCCCATCCCGGTGACAACCACCCCGCCACGGCTGTTGCTTGGCACCGCGGCTTTCCTGCTGCTCTGGCCGTAAAACAAACAAACAAACAAACAAGCAAACAAAAAAAAAGTGGGATTTGCTTTGGGATTTGCTTCTGTCTACAAAGTAAAGCCTGTGCCCCCACCTCCAAGTGGTGTTCTTGTCCTTCCTGGGTGCTGGGGACAGGGACAAGGTGTCCCAGCCGTGTGTCCTTGTGGGGTGTAGGGTGGGGAGGGGGATCCCTCATGTGAGAGGGGCTCGGGAGGGATCAAACACGGGGGGCAGCAGCACAACTGCACACAATGCTCCCCTTGTCCCCACCTGTGCCCTCCAGTGTCCCCATCTGTGTCCCTCCAGTGTCCCCATCTGTGCCCTCCCAGTGTCCCCACCTGTGTCCCCTCAGTGCCCCCACCTGTGCCCCTCCCAGTTTGGGGGATGGAGGGTGAGGTGGAAGAAGAAACCTCTGCCCTTCCAGACCTTCAGAAAATGCTCCCAACCCTGTCCTCTCCTTGTGCAGGTGGGGACAGAGGGACTGTGCCACGTCCCCCCTGGGAACCAAGCCCACAGACACCACAATCCACTTGCTCCAGCTCCCCCCATCCCCATCCTCTCCCTTTTCCCATCCATTCCAGCCCCTCTTGCTCCACAAGAGCTGGGAGCAACTCTTGGGACCAATTCCAAGTGCTGCACTGAAAAACAGGGAAGCAGCGTGGCTGGGAGGGGAAAAAGAGAGCCCTGGAAGTTGATTTGATCTTTCCAGAGCTGCAAACTCAATGTTGTCCCCAAAAATCACTGCCATGGGCAGAGAGGGGGGTGTCACAGCTCCGGGGGGGTGACACTTTGCTGGGAACAGGAGGGACATTGCACGTTTCCATGAGCTGACTCAGAGCCAGCAGCTCTGCTTCCCAAAAAACCCTGACCGTGATAAGGAGCTGGGTCAAGAGGGTGCCATGGGCCAGGAAAGGTGATAAGGGCTCCCACAGTAACTGAGAACAAACAGCCAGGAGCCACTCAAGGGACTCTTGTGGCCCTTGACACCCTGGGAAAAGAGGCAGCATTCACCCCCAATGCCTGGCTGTGGGTGTTGGGGGTCTGGAGGGGTCCCAGTTGCAGGAGTGGCTCGTGGATGAACAAAACCAAGGCCCAGCAGTGTCCCCCTGCCACCTGAGGGGGACATAACAGCTGGGACCCCATCAACCCCAAAAAATCCACACTGTGGGCACCTCTGCCAGCCCCAAAAGCCTCATGACCAAGAATGAGGCTCAGGGACACTTCCCCAGGCCACGGTGACCTCGTTCTCATCCCATCCCTGCAGATTACAGGAAATTTTCAATGTCCTGTTTGTTCCTTGCCACATCAAGCAGCTCCAGGTGCCCGAGCTGGCGAAGGGACACGAGCCAGGTCTCACCTCAGCCGGATGCTCCACCCTGGAGGGTTTGCTTTGGCCCTGTCACCTCTCTCCTGGGCAGCAGAGAAGTCCCCATGCCTGGGGACAAGAGTCCTTGACCCAGTGCCCTCAGGGCCTCTCGAGCAGCAGGTTCCCAGGGGGATCCAGCTGGGAGTGGGCGCTCAGCAAACACCAGTGGAGTGGGTCACATGCCAGGGCCTGGCTGCACCCCTGGGCCACCAAACCCTTCACAGGGGCCATTCTGGTCCCCACCCCAGTGCCCCAGTATAAAGCTCCCAGTCCCAGTGGCCAGGCTGGGCTGGGAATGGGAGGAAGAGGAGGAAGAGGAGGAGGAAGAGGTGGCAGCAGCCATGGAGAGCAGCATGAAGCAGGTGGTGCTTGAAGAGGAGGTGAGTCCCTGCAGGGTGGCACTGCCACACCGGGGTGTCCCTGCAGCCAGCTCAGCACGGGGCTTTGCCCAGTTTATCCCAGCAAAGCACCAGTGCCCGGGATGGGGGTTTGGACCATGGGATGCTGCATTCCCAGTGCCCAGGGGGCAACGGGATGAGCCCTCAACCCCCTCAACCTCCTGCATCCCCCAGCTCTCACCTGCACCCCCCTGACCACATCTCCCCTCACCCCCCAGGACTCGGGGAATGGCTGCTGCTGCCCAGCCTGCTGCATGCCCTGTGCCACGTGCTGCGCCAAATGCTGCGCCAGATGCAGCATGTGCTGCGCCAAATGCTGCACCAAATGCGGCTGGTGCTGCGCCAAATGCTGCTGCCTGCCCAAGTGCTGCAAGTGTCCCAAGTGTCCCGGCTGCGCCAGCTGCTCCGGCTGCCTCAAGAAGTCGCTGTGCTTCCTCCCTCGGCTGCTCTGTTACCTGCCCCGCAAGCTCCTGAGCTGCGGCCGCCTCCGCTGCCTGCTCATCGTGGTGGTCGTGGTGGTGCTGCTGGTGCTCATCATCGCCGCCGCCCTACTGATGCGGCTGGGCATCGACCAGAGCCGCGCCGACACCGTGAGTGGGGACCACCCCCAGTGCCATCAGTGGGAACCCCCTCGATGGCATCAGTGGGGACCACTCCCCAGTGCCATCAGTGGGGATCACCCTCAGTGCCATTAGTGGGGACCCCCTCGATGCCATCAGTGGCGACCACCCCCAGTGCCATCAGTGGGATCCCCCTCGATGCCATCAGTGGGGACCACTCCGAGTGCCATCAGTAGGGACCCCCCGATGCCCAGGGGAAGGGGTTTTGCCCCCTCTGAGATCCCCCCTCGCCCCTCTCCAGGTCCTGCGGGGCGGTTTGTGGGCTGGAGCAGCCTGGGAAGAGAACGCGGCCACTTTCTACCTAGACAGCGGGGACGGGAACGCGGCCACTGTCATCTATGATTACAGGAATGTGAGTGGGGGGCTCGGGGGTGGCGGGGGGGCCCCACGGGGAGGGGGAGATGGGATGGAGCTGAGCTGGGTTTGGTTTCCAACAGCTGCTGGTGAGCTACAGACCCCAACTGCACCGTGCCTGCTACGTGACCCGTGTGGACAAGGACAACATCCCCGGGCTGGACACTGTGGTGGAGACCTTCCAGCGCCGGCAGGTGAGGACCTGGATGGGGCTGGGGGGGCTCAGTACAGCCCCCCCACGATGAGGAATGATGAAGATGATGCTGAAGAATGTCTCTTGTCCCCCCTTGTCCAGGCTGAGGACAAGATCTCCATGCCCTTGGCTGACCACTCCCTGCTGGGCACCACGGCGAGCATCCTCTGCAGCCACCTCCCTGTTTACTGGGCTTAGCGCCCGCTGGGTGGGCAGGGGGGCCTGCGGGACCCCTGAGGCGCTGGGGGTCCCCCACCCACCCGGCAGCACCCTGATAGCGCCAGCTTTGCCTTGCAGCGTCCCCTACAGACACAACCCCGCTGGGAGCACCGGGGACTCCTCCGCGGCCGCCCCAGCGCCGCCCACCCAAATTTTGGGGTGCGGGGTGGGTCAGGAGGGGTCAGGGGGTCGGCGCTGGAGGGGTGTGGAGGGGCTGCAGGGGTGGGGCCGGGGGCGGGGCGGGGGTGTCTGCGCTGCGCCGGGGGGACAGCTGGTTTGTCACTTAAAGTCTTCTCAGCTTCGCCAAACCCAAGTGCAAAAATGAGCTTAAAAAAACATGACATTTAAAGAAAACACAATTTCTCCGTTCCAGTTCTTCGCTCCCGGCTGCCGCCAGCTCCCGCCTTCCCCCTGCCTTCAAAAAACGCCTTGAGGGGCTCCGAGCTTGAATTTTGGGGGAATTTCTGTGGCGGGCACAGCCTGGGGGCTCACGGGAGGGCCCCCCCCGAGCTTGGCTGCCTGACCTGAGCTGCCCCGTCCTGCTGCCAAAGCCAGGCTGGCCTGAAAAATGGGTCTGTCCTCTGCCAGGCCGGAATAAAGGAGAAGGGCAGGAATCAGATCTGGGAGCTATTCCTGGAGACAGCCTGTGCCCAAAGCAGCCGCGGCCACCAGACGCTGCCCGAGGACAGGGATCATTAGCACTGGGATGATTTAGGACAGAGATGCTGGTGCTGTTGGGATCAGGAGTTATCAGGATCAGGAATTATAAGAATCGGGAATTATTAGGAATTTTAGGATGAAGGAGCTGGTGTTGGGATCAGGCATTATTAATCTCAGGTGGTTTTAGGACCAGAATGCTGCTACTCTAATGATCAGGATGTTGTTGTTATTAGGATCAGGTGTTGTTAGGATCAGGCATTATAAGAATCAGGAATTATTAGGATTTTTAGGATGAAGGAGCTGGTGTTGGGATCAGGCATTATTAAGAGGTGTTGTTAGGACCAGAATGCTGGTACTATTAGGATCAGAAATTATTAGGATCAGGATGTTGGTGTTATTAGGATCAGGTGTTGTTAGGACTGGCCTACTGGTGGTTTTGGGAGCAGGTGTTATTGGGATCAGACATTATTAGGACTGAGATGCTGGTAATATAAGGATCAGGAGTTATAAGGACCAGGATTTCATGAGGATCAGGCTTTATTAGGATGGGATTCTGGCAGGAGTTTTTGGGACCAGGACATTGGCCTGGGGCTGAGATGAGGAACACGGACCAGCCCATCCAATCCCCCTGGGAATGGGAGCCCACCAACCCCACAGTGGGGACCACCAGCCCCCCCACTGCCCCCACACCTGGATCCAGGCCCCATTTCCCCTCCTGGCACCAGGGAAGTTGCTCCTGCTGGGAAAGTGCAGCTGCAGCTGGCTGGGATGTGGGGCATCCATCCAGGGCCTCCTGCAGCTCCAGGGTGTCCACTCCCAAACCCTCCCTGACCCCCAGACCCCCTCAGCTTCCCCCCCAAGGCCGGAGCAGATGGAGGAGGTGACAGAAAGTTGGCAGGACCTCCAGGCCCTTGTGCAATAATTCCAGTATCCTGATTTCCGGAGGTTTGCGACACAGTGGGAACCTGGGGGGGGGGGGGGGGTGGTCCTGGCTGGGAAAATCAGAGTAAAACCCCCCAGTAGGTGTTGAGAGTGAGAGATCCCATCCCTAGGAAGACGAGGTGCCACCCTCCAGCCCCCCTGGGTTGTGTCACTGTGGCCACAGGGGACAATCCAGCAGTGGTCACTCACTGCACAGGGGGTCACTGCTCTTGGTTCCTTGGGGATAATCCATGGGAACACCCCTGGCTGCTCTTTGCTGTGGGGATTTTGGGGATAGAAGCCAGGGAGAGCTGAGGATGGGATCCAGGAATGCTCCTGGCAGCTCCTGGTGCCCCCCACCCTCAGGGCTGTGCCGGTGCCAGGCCTTGGCATCTCCCACCTGCCATTCCAGGGTGCCAAGGGAGCCCTGCAGGGCTGGCAGGCTGAGGTAGGAGCACTGGAATCCGCGTGCCCATGCCAGGTGACATCCACCCAGAGCTCCTGCCATGAACACATTCCCATCCTGATGCTCAGGCCGGGTGGGATGCTCAGCTCCCCTTCCAGGTGGGGGCTCCAGGTTGGAATGTCGGTGGTCTGCGACCTCCAGGACCACCAGCAAGGCTGTAAAGAAGCTCCCAGGAGCTGAGCCCGGCGTGGGAAAGGCAGGCTGGGAAAAGCCTCCTCGGAGAGCCCTCGGCTCCCCGGAGCGCTCCGTGAGAAAGGGGCGATCTCAGGGTGGAAACCAACGGCTGGATCCTGACATCATGGATTTACATCATCCAGGGACTCGGCCCGCAAACATCCTCCCCAGCCCGAGCACGGGATGAAAACAAAAAGTATTCCAAAGCCTGGCTTGTTTGTTTTCTTGGGAGACTGGCTCTCGAGGTTGGAGGTGAATCCAGCAGTTGCTCCCTAAATTTCCATCCCTGGGATATGCTGTGTGATGTGAGGGCCGGGGGCAGAGCAGGGACACACAGCCAGCCCTTTTTTCTGGGGTTTATTTATCTGCTTCGAGGAGGAAAGTTTTGCTGGATGTGGGTTTTGCAATAAGGCAGAACGAGGAAAACATCCTGGGATGATCCTGATGGGGGAGGAAAACAAGGGCAGAGATAAGGGGTGAAGGAGACTCTGCCATTCCTGGTGGGAATGAGCCAGGCCCTGGATGCAGGGGATCCCCAAAAATGAAGGCAAAGAGGATTTGGGGGCTTGGTGGGAACAGAGCAGAACCTGGATGCCAGTGTCACCCAGTGTGTCCCTGTGGAGGTAATCGGACACAGGGGACATTTAAAATCTTGAAAAATGAGGTTAATGCAAGTCTGGGAGTGCTGTGAGAGGATAGGGATGGGTTTGTAGGAGCAGCACGGGATGAGGCAGATCTGCTCAGACCCCATTCCAACTGCAGGATTCCCAGGCTGGAGTGTCCCAGGCAGGGACACTCAAGGACACTGGGGAATGTCCCCAGGCAAGGGGACAGGGTTATGCCTCCATGCTTTGGCATCTGGGCACCCTCGGGTCACCCTGGGGGTCTCACCCTGCTCCCCAAACGCTCACTGGAGGACTGACCCAGCTCCTGGGGTGCTCATCCTGATCCCAGGGTGCTCACACGCCCTCCCCAAGGTGCTCATCCCACTTTTGGGGTGCTTGGCCACCCTTCCTGGGGTGTTTGCCCAGATTTTGGGGTTCTCATCCTGCTCCCGGGGTGCTCATCCTGCTCCTGGGCTCCTTGCCCACCATTCCCGGGGTGCTTTCCCAGTTTTTGGGGGGCTCATTCAGCCCCTGGGGTGCTGGCCAGGATGTGGGGTGCAGGATAAGGAGTAAAGGACCACCAGGGATGCAGGATTGGGAATCCAGGACCAGGAGATGTGGGACTGGAAAACGTGGGGAATGCAGGGTGGGAAATTTGGGGTGCCAGACCAGGACATGGGGTGTGGGGTGGGGTAATTTGGGGGTGTGGGACTGGTGTTGGGGGACACGGGATGGCACTGAAGGGGACAGATCCGTGCTGGGACATTTGGAATTTTGTGTCCTGGGAATATCGGGGGGG
>JANPWX010020070.1:35651-46343 GCA_024734555.1 Trochalopteron elliotii
CCCCCCTCTCCATCCCATCCCACCGCAGAACCGGACCCATCCTGCACCCCCCAATCCCTGAACCCACACTCTGCACCCTTTGGCTTTCTCCCTCTCCCCCAGCCCGCAGCCAAAGCTCGTCCCCCCCAGGACACCCGGGAGGTGCTACCACGGGCTGGCGTCCCTCTGTGCCGGGACAGGGGGTTCAGAGCTGCCCCCCCAAGTTTTGGAAAGGCTGGGAACACACTGAGTGCTGCGGGGGCAAATCCCTGTCTCCCAGTGCGTGCTAAAGCGGATGGGAGGATTTGGGGAGGGGGGAAACTGAGGCACGGGAGGGCCGTGCAGGGCTCTGAGCCCGGCGCGAGGGCCGGGGTCTGGCGGGGTCTGGCGGGGGATCACGTTTCTCTGTACTGGCATTGTCTGCGCTGCGAGGCGGCTGTTGATATAACTCTGTCTACACGAGGGCTTTTTTCTGGCCAAAAATCCTTCCCTTCCTGCCCTCCCGGGCTGAAACAGCAAGGCTTGCAAAACCGTCCGGGCAGAGCCGGCTGGAGCCTTCCCTCCTCTCCCGCTTCCTCCAGCTGAGCGGCAGAGAAGAGGCTTCATCCCGGGGGGTTAATGAGCGCTGTCCCCGCTCCTGTGCACCCCCAGACCCCCCCTCACCCCCCGGGGCCGCCCCCTTCCCATCCCCGTCCTGCCTTTTTATGAGATCCTGACGGGATTTAATTGAATTACGGGAGCTCTTCCTCGGGAGCCGGGGGTGGGGTGAGGGGGGATCAGGCCCTGCCACGCATGGAGCGAGCCGGGGATTCACCCTCCTTTGGCTCCACAGGACCGAGGGGATGAAATTCAGTTTTTCGGGGAGCCTGAACCCCCTGGCATCCTCCTGACCCCCCATGGCTTCCCCCTGAACCCCCCCGTATCCCAATTTCAGTTTGGGGGTGTTGAGACCCTCTCACTCCAAGCTCCGGGCAGTACCACAAACAGCCAAGCACCGAAATTTTGGCTTCTGGGAGGGAAAGCACCCGGAGAGAGAGGGATTTGTGCTCCTCATGCCAGAGGTGTCCTGAGGCCACCGGCTGCCCGCGGCTCGCCGGCCACCCCGGGTGATGCCACCGGGTCTGCACCGGTGCCAGCGGAAGGGGAAGAGCCTCCCGTGCGGCCGCGTTGCTTCCAAGGATGCCAAAACGGGAAACCGCTGGAAGATTCAGCCCTCGGAGCAGCCCCCGGGGCAGGCAGGCAGGGAGAGAGGAAGGAAGGAATCGGCCGTGGCCCTGGTTTCCCTTCACCCGGTCAGCACAGGCAGGTCCCGGTGCCCGGGAGCGGCCGCCGGGTCAGATCCGGGTCGGATCTCCGGTTGGGAAAGGCGGCTGGAATCGCTCCCAGCACCCCCAGCTGGGCCGGGAGAGCGGCCCCGGGGCTCTCTCTGACTCATCCCGGCCGAGCCGGGGGGTGCTGAGCACTTCGGTGATGGGAGTCGGGACCCCCTGGGTGCCCCCAGCACCAGTGGGGGTGAGATGGAGCCCATTTTATACCCTGCGTCAGCTCCACATCCACATTTTGGGATGCTGGGGCTGAAACCCCCCTGTCCAGCATTCCATCACCCTGGTCCATGGGGATGCAGAGCCTTTGGGTGGTCACACAGCCCCCCAAAGTGGGTGTTTGGGGGGATCTCCTCTCCCAAACTCCCATGGGGAGCTCAGTATCACCTGCACGGCAGAACCACGGGACACATGGATGGGGCTGGGGGTCTGAGCCCCTTTTCCCGGGTGTTAGAGCTTCCCAGCTGTCCCTGGAGTTCTCCAGCCACCAGGATTTCACCTAGATTACACTTTCCAGGCGTAGCCAGCCCAGGCTACTGGTTGCAGTCACACTTGTCAAGCTGCCCAAAAATATTTTTCCAGCCGTTATATGTCACTTATTCATGCCGGGTAAAAAATCCACCCGCCGGGCGCCCGGGGCCGGCGGGAGGCCTGTGGTTCAGGGGGCTCGGCAAACCTTGGAAATCTCAGGCCGATCCCGGGATCCGCTTTTATCTTTGTGTAATCACCCGTTCGGCGCGGCGGCATCCTCCGTCGGGGGCCCGGGGTGCCACGGCGAGGCCAGGGGGGGGTTCTCTCCTCTCTGCCCTCCCTTCCCCGGCTCCTGGGAAACGCCTCGGCTGCTGATTCACGCCAGCGGGTCGTGCCCAGGGGGGGAGAACGGCGCTTCCTCTGAGGTTTTATCCGCCGCCGAGCCCGGGCTGGGAAACACATGGCCGGGAGGGACGGGGCGGCCCCGGGGAGACCCGGGGAGAGCAAAGCAACCGGGAGGGGATGCGGGGAGAGGAGGGAGAGTGACTCTCCCTGGGGTTTCCCCAAAATTTTTTTAATTTTTTTTTCTTTTTTTTCCCGGAGAAGGGTGTTTTCCGGGCAACAACGTGTCCTCTTGGTTGCCTGTGGTTTTGCTGAGGATTTTTTGGAGTTCTCTGGGGAGAAAAAAAAATCTTTTCGCTGCATCCCGCCGAACCGTGGGAGCGGAGATGCCACTTTTCACCTGGCCGAGGGCTGCGGGAGGTCACTGATGGCAGATTTGGTGTGGCAAATCGTGCTCCACGCGAGTGGGAACGGCGGTGGGAACATCCCGAGGGCAGGAGGGTTTATCAGGGAGCCGGGAGGGTTTATCCCGAGCCTCTGGAGGGTTGATCAGGGAGCTGGGAGCAGCCTCGGGAAGGGGTTAAGGTGTGCTGGGAGGGGAGACTTTGAGGACAGGAAACACAACAGGGGGGATGTTTGTTTTGCTGCTGGGGAGGATTCCCGGAGGTCTGGGAGCCCCGGGGAGCCGCTGTCCTTTGGCAGAGCCGAGCCCGGGACGCCCCATGGGTGTGGAGTTGGGTGTCAGGCGGCGTCCCCGTCTCCATTCCCTGTTCCCGCTGTCACCAGGCTCCTCTCCAAAGTGACAACAATCCCCCCCCCACCCCGACATCCCCTTGGCAGTGCAATTCCCAAATATTTTCCTTTGCAGCAGCTCTCCCTTTCACGGGGACTGGTGCTGTTGGCCCGGGATGTGTTTTCCTCGGTGACCTGGCCTTGGAGAGGGGATGTGGGGAGACCTCACTGCCTGCACAGGGCTTCTTCCATCCCGGGGCCAGGTTTGGCACCCTCCACGCCGAGCCCTGGAGGAGGCTCTTTCCTCCTCTTTTTGCTGTCACGGAAGAGGAGCAGAAGGAAAACGCTCCCCTGGAGGGATCCAACCGATCCCTCCCACTCCCAGCCTGCCCCCGGATGGACATTTCCTGCCCCTGGAATTTGTTTGCTGCCCGGGATGTTTATTAGAGGCTCCGCGGTGTTTATTTCATCACCTGGAGCGCGCAAAGGGCTTTGGAGCCTGAATGCCGATGCCCAGGGCTGGGGAGGGAATTTGGCTGTGGGTGCTCCGGGATGCGTTGGCGGAGGAGAGGATGTGCCTTGCACCACAGGGAATTTGGGATAAGGATCATCCCTCTCCACCTCGGATGTTGTGTTTGAGTCTCTCTGCCTCCCCCAGCTGCTGGAATACCCAGTGCCGGCTGCTGGCACAGCCCTGGGCCTCCCAAAAACCACCAGCAGGGATAAGGATGCTCCAGGCAGGAAGCAGGAGGTGGGGGATGGCAGTGACCGATATCTGAGCGCAGGGAGGGGGGAGCTGACTGGCTCTATCCCCGCGTGCCTCAGTTTCCCCACTAGCCAGGCACAGGGGGGGCCGTGATCTGGCCTGGCTCCCAGCCTGGCCTCTCCGCGGCTTGAATTCCTGCTTTGTGCCTGCCGTGCTGCTCGGAAGGTGCTCTGGGAAAGCAAATATTCCTCTCCCCGGCGTTTACAGGCTGGCTGCTCCCTCTGCCCCGCCGCCGCCGGCGAGGGGCACCGGGAGAGGGGCTGTGCCGGTGCCGGGAGACAGGAGAGGGGCTGCTTCCCCTCCCTCCTATCCCCGCTGTCCTGGGGGTCTCCCAGGGCCGCTGTGGGGACCCCCGGGATGCTCATCATCCTTCCACCTTCACACCCCGAGCTCTGCGGGCAAGGCAGACCCCCAGGGCCAGGAGGGGACCCCCTCAGTGCAGAGGGGTCCCCTCTGGTCGGGCCGCGGCCCGGCGTGTTTTGCCGCGCAGCTGGGCCGGCGTGCGGGGGCGAGGGGCGGTGCGCCGAGCATTCCTCACATATTTAAGGGCTCTGAGAGCCAGTGGGATGCTGCTCCGGTGGCTCCGTGGCTTTTACAGCCCGGCAGCTTCGGCTGAGGCCGGGGTGCACCTATTTCAGGTCTCTCTTCCATCCTCTTCCCGGCTGGGGCAGAGCAGTTCAATCCCTGCTTCCTTCCACATCCCAAATCCTGCCTGCGCCGGGAGGGATGCTCAGGATTCCCACGAGGGCTTGGGATGACTGGGATGGAGCTGCTGAATCAGTGAGGGAATGCTGGGCTGGGCAGATGCTTCCCATCCTGTGCTGTGCTCTTTGAGGGCTTCTGGGACCCACAAAGGGATGAAAATCCCTCCTGCTCCAGGCCCTTCAAGCACTTGTGGGACCTGCACAAGGGTGAGGATCTTTCCCACCCTCTGGTGGGATCTTCACAGGGATGAGAATCCCCCCTGCCCAGTGTCCTTCAAGGAATGGTGAGACCCACACGAGGATGAGGATCTTTCCCACCCTTTGGTGGGAGCTCTGCAGGGATGAGAATCCCTGAGTCCTTCAAGGAATGGTGAGACCCACACGAGGATCTTTGCCCAGAGACCCACACGAGAATAAGCATCTTTCCCACCTTCTGGTGGGATTTTCACAGGGATGAGGATCCCCCCTGCTCTGCACCACGCACGGAGCCTGCTCTGCCCCAGACTGACCTGAAATCTGATCCCGTCCTGTTTATCTGCCGCCCGCCCTGCCAAGGCTTCCCCCCGGCTCTGTTTGCTTTTCCCGGCTCACCAGAACATCGCGTTCGTGCCCCGGCCTCTTCCCACCGCTCGTTTTATCGGATTTTTCCTGCAGAGCAGTTCCCAACCTTGGTGGAGCCCGAGGGCAGGCTCATCCTAAAATCCCAGCGATGCTGGAGAGGTCAGGCCCGTGGGTACCCCCTGCACTGCTCACCTTGCCCAGGGAGGGAGGGATGCTGAGCTCCTGCATCCCAGGCAGGGAGGAGAGGGGGATTTATGGAGCTGTGAGAGGGCAGGAGGCATCTGTAGGATCAGGATGGGGTGCTGAGGGGTTTGGCTCAGGTCCGAGTGAAAAACCTTGTTTGTCTAAAGCTTCAGCCCCGGGGTTACGTCACCGTTCCGAGAACCCGAAAGAAAACACAGCACAAAAAAGTCAAACAACAGAGGAGGGCTGAGCTATCTCCCGGCTGTGGAGGGGGAAGAGCTCTGTGGGAGCAGCTCCCAAAGGGCTGGTTGTGTTCTGAGGGGATGGGAGGGATGTGCAGGGATGGAGATGGGATGATCCCACTCTCCTGACTGCTCCGTGGCCCACGTGGTCCTGCTGGGATCCTGCTGAGCCCTCCGTGGTCTTGCAGCTGGCGTCCTGCTGGCATCTCATCCTCCCCGCTGGCATCTCATCCTCCCTGCTTGGCACTGCTGCAGCTTGGACCTTGCCCCCAAGGCCTCTGTGACTGAGCAGAGAGCAGCCCCTGTGGCACAGTTCACAGGCTGGGAACAGCTTAGGGACACCAGGACACCTCCAGGGGCAGCTGGGGACCTATGTCCCCTGATTTGGGATTTCTTGGGCACTGTGCCCTGGCAGGGTGAGGGGATGTGCTGCAGGGAGTGAGTGCTTGGGGTTGTTTCACCCTGCTCCAACATGTGCTGTGTCCAGGACAGGTCTGGCACCTCTCCTGCCAAGAGACCCCCCTCAGTTTCCAGAAGGTCCCCCTCACTTGCAGGGGGTCCCCTTTGCTTGCAGGGAGTCTCGCATGAACAGGGAAGGGACAAGGGGCAGCAGCATGGTAGTGTCCCCAGTGAAGCCCCTTGGGGGCTTTTGGTGAGCAGAGACCCCTCCAAACCACCCCACGTGTCACCTCATGCCCTGGGTGCACAGGGAACGAGTGGGAGGAGGACGTGACTGGAGCCCAAACCAACCTGGAAGTTTCTCAATCTGACACTCTGGGCTTGGCCTCAACGTGTCCGTACAGGGATCGCTGCCGGGGCACCCCCGTGGCCCCATTTGCCCCTCTGGGAGCCACCATCCACCATCCCCTGTGGGCTGGGGGGGTTCTGGGGGAGCCCAGCTGCCTCAAACCTCCGGGAAAAGCAGCCCCTCATCTCCAAGCTGGCCTGCCCGGCTCTCTCATGTCTCCCAAATCCCTCACATATGGTTTCTATATCACTTGGCTCCGCCGGCGCTTGCTGGGCTGTAAGCGAGCTTACTTTCCCTTGTCTTTCCATGCAGCTCTTGGCACGGGATGCTCGTCCTTCTCCCCGGCCCTGGTCCTCCCCCGCGCTGCCCGTTCGGACACGTCTCTCTCCCAGCCCCGGGGAGGGTGTGGGGAGGCCGGGGCCGGCTGCTCCTGCCTCTGCTCTGCCCTCAAATTGCAGCCTGGCCCTGCCAGCCACAGGTCGCTGCCAGGGGAGGTGCCGGCCCCGGCTTGTTTTGCTTTTCCCTCGGCGTTGCCACAGGTCTGCTCTCCACCCCGGAGCTTCCCCCCGGTGGGATTCACCCAGCGGTCAGTGCTGAGGACAGCCCCAAAATGTGGCTCTTTCACCCCAAAGCGCTCCACACCACCGCTGGAGCGAGGTTTGGGCTCGGTGCTGTGGAAAGGGATGGGATCCAGTCTGCTCCTCTGATCCCATGGCTGTTCCTCTCACCCTGTGATGGATTTCTGGACCTCTCAGGGTTATCCTAATTGTCCCTCCTTGCCTTCAGAATTAGTGGCTCTTTTGGGATCCATTTGCTAAGTGCTTGGAGCGCGACCTTGGCTCCGCTCGCCCTCATCCCCTGAGCTGCTCCATCCACCCCATTCCCCACCACTGCCCTTCCCAAGGGGTGACGAGGCCAGGGGGGTCCCAGACACCCTATGCTCTCCCCAGGTACCCCCAAAACTGGTAGGAAACCCCGCTCCCATCCACCCCACTGCGTGCTGACCTCAGCCAGCCCCGGCATTTCCGCAGGAGAAGCCGCGTCCCCGGGGCTCGGGGCGGGCCAAGCTCCGGGAGCCGCGCGTGTCCCCCGGCCCCGAGTCACGGAGGGGCCGTGGAATGAAGGACAGAGAGGAGGAGGAAGGGTTATGTGCAGGGTTATGTCCTCCAGCCCCGTGATGCTGAAGCATCTCAGCTCCCCCCGGTGCTGGAGGGAGGGTCCCGGCCCCGGCAGACGGCCGGCTCCGTTCCTGCGGGCGCTGGGCGCAGCGGGAGCTTCCCTGGCCCATATGGCTCCGCTTGGCGCTGGCAGATGACTCAGAGGTCGCTGGCTGGAGCATCCTGGGGCTGTCGGAGCTCACACCGGGCTGAGGGGCAGGAGCCGGGCAGGAAGGGGGTGCTAAAGCCAGCAAAAGTGGTGGTGGGGCAGGGGGAATAAAAAGGCAGTTTTGCAACACAAATAATAATAGAAACCCTAAAAAGTGATGGATGGGCTTTATGCGATCCAGATGTGAGAGCAGGGCTGGCTCCAGCTGCTGGGGAGTGGGGGGGGAGCCCGGCCAGCACCACGCACAGTTGAAGGAGAGAGAGGAGGAGGAGCAGGAGGAGGAGGGGGAGGAAAGGTTTGCCTTCATCTTCGGGGCTTGCCAGGTATGGAGGGGCTGGGGGAGGCACCCGATGGGATTTGGGGTCCACAAAGGACTGCTAACCCCTCCTCTTCCCCTCCCAGCCGCCTTCCTGGGTGACATCGCCCTGGACGAGGAGGATCTGCAGCTCTTCCAGGTGGACCGCGTGGTGGACCTGGCTCGTCACACCATCACCCGCCTGCCCTCCAACTCCTCAGGTACCGCTGTGCCCCCAATGCCCCCCTGTCCTCTCCATCCCCGGGGAGATGCTGACTCCTCCCATCCCCACAGGCACCAATGCCACCAACCCCCGGCCGGGCCACCATCGGCGCAGCCGGGGCCGGCAGCGGGCACGGACCCGCCGCGCCGCCACATCCCGGCCGGAACGAGTGTGGCCGGACGGGGTCATCCCTTATGTCATCAGCGGCAACTTCAGCGGTGAGTGACAGCCAGCCGAGGGGTGTCCGGCCCCCGCCGTGCCTCAGTTTCCCCACCGAGCTGACCCCATCCCTCCACAGGCAGCCAGCGAGCCATCTTCCGGCAGGCCATGCGGCACTGGGAGAAGCACACTTGTGTCACCTTCCTGGAGCGCAATGACGAGGACAGCTACATCGTGTTCACCTACCGCCCCTGTGGGTACGTCCAGGGACCTGTCCCAGGGGTTTGGGGGTTGGGTGACCTCAGCCAGCCCTGGCTTTTCTGTAGGAGCAGCTGCATCCCCAGGGCTCGGGGCGGGCCAAGTGCCGGGAGCCGCTCGTGTCCCGCGGCCCCGAGTCACGGAGGGGCTGTGGAATGGAGGACAGAGAGGAGGAGGAAGGGTTATGTGCAGGGTTATATCCTCCATCCCTGTGATGTTGAAGTATCTCCGCCTCCCCCCGGTGGGGGAGGGTTTGGGGTTTTTTTGGTTGGTTTTTTGTTCTGTTTGGGGTCCGGGAGGTGCCGGAGTTCGGCGCTTTGGGGCTGAGGTCGGTGGCGCAGCACCAGCCCGGGCTTGCAGCGGGGCTGATGCCAAAGGAAACAGGGGTTTGGACGAGCTCAGTGTCTTCACGCGTCAGGGCACGGCCCTGGCCAAGCAGATGGTGGTTAGGAGAAGGATTTCCCCTGGAATGGGAGCCCCTGCGTGGGTGCAAAGCCTGAGCCCGGGTCCAGAGCACGGGACTGGAGCAGCTCAGCTGCAGGGCAGGGGTGCAGGGAGCTGGGTGGGCACCCATGGGAGCAGGATTTGGGGCTGGTGCAGCCGTGCCAAGCCATGCTGAGCCATCCCATGCCAGCAGCTGAGCTCTCCCAGTTTCCAGGCAGAGCTGAGGCTCAAGTTCCTCACCTGGGCAGGATGCCTGAAGTTCCTGTATCAGGGATGGTGGCCACATGCCCAACGTTTTGTGGGACCCCCACCCTGATACTCCTGGCTGGGGAACACCAGGATGTCCACAGCACCCCTGAGAGAGCCAGGAATCACCTGGTTCCTCCCCTGCAGGTGCTGTTCCTACGTGGGCCGCCGAGGAGGGGGCCCCCAGGCCATCTCCATTGGCAAAAACTGTGACAAATTTGGCATCGTGGTGCACGAGCTGGGCCACGTCATCGGCTTCTGGCACGAGCACACACGCCCAGACCGGGATGACCACGTCTCCATCATCCGGGAGAACATCCAGCCAGGTGGGGATGAGCTTCCTCCTCCTCCTCCTCCTCCTCCTCCTCCTCATCCTTGCACTGGGGTGCTGCTGAAGTCAGGGTTCCCCTGACAGTGTCCCCACCCTGTCCCCCACAGGGCAGGAATACAATTTCCTGAAGATGGAGCCAGAGGAGGTGGAGTCTCTTGGGGAGACTTACGACTTTGACAGCATCATGCACTATGCCAGGAACACCTTCTCCAGGTACGGCCTGGGATGTCCCCTTGTGTCCCCTCACCTCCTGGGGACAATGGCACGGTGTCCCCAGCCCCTGAGGATGATTACAGCTGGGGACAGAGTTAATTCCCTTGAAAACTGGCATTCTGGGTGGGATGAGACCCCTCAGAATCCCTTCCCAGAGCAGGGAATTGCTGTCCCTGTGGTCACCTCCACTGGGGACACATCCCCGCTGACTCACCGGCCTGCAGGCTTTAATTAGCCGGGCTGCTTTTAATTAGCCAGGCTGTTTTTAGCATCCTTCCCCTGGTGGTGGCAGCTGGGGATGAGTGGGAGAGGCTGCAGGGCCGATGATTCCCACCCTGCTCAACCCTTTTCTGCCCCAGGGGCATCTTCCTCGACACCATCCTGCCCAAATACGATGTGAACGGCGTCCGTCCCGCCATCGGCCAGAGGACACGGCTCAGCAAAGGGGACATCGCCCAGGCCCGCAAGCTCTACCGCTGCCCAGGTCAGTGGCACTGCCCTGAGGGCACAAAGAGGCCCAGGGAGCACCCCCGGGGTTGTATTTCACTCCAAATCTTGGCAAAAGTGGTGTCATCCTGGATGGATTCTCTGTTTTCGGTGGTTTCGGGGTGCTAAAGAGAACTGGAGGTGTCTTCCTCCACCCATGGCATTTTGGGGAGCTGTGAGCAGAATCTGCCCATGTGAGGATGTCCTCAGCTGTCCTCTCTTCCCACTCCTCCGAGAAAAGAGCATCCCCCCAGAGTGTTGCCCCAAAAAAATCCTCTCCAGAGCATCTGCTAGGAGCAGCCCTCAAAAGAGCATCCTCCAAAAGCATCCCCAAAAAACATCCCCCAAAGAGCATCATCCAAGAACATGCCCCAAAGCATCCCCCAAAGAAATCCCCTAAGAACATGCACCAAAGAGCATCCTTCAAAAGCATCCCCAAAAAACATCACCCAAAGAAATCCCCAAAGAGCATCCACCAAAGAGCCTCCTCCGAAAACGTTCCCCAAAGAAAATCCCCCAAGAAGCATCATCCAAGAACATGCCCCAAGAGCATTCCCCCATAAAAATCCTCCAAGAGCATCCTCCAAAGAGCATCTCTCAAAAAACATCTCCCAAAAAAATCCTTCAAAGAGCATCTCCCCCCAGAGCCTCCTGCATGAGC
>JANPWX010020073.1:9854-21411 GCA_024734555.1 Trochalopteron elliotii
CCGAGCAGGGACAGCTGTGCCACAGCACCCTCGGCTGGGCATGGCAGTTCTCAGCCCCCCACCCCACACCCACCGAGGCCCCGGCTCCGCCCCTCACCTGGGCGGCCCCGCCGAGCACGGCGGCCACGAGCCCCATGGCCATGGCGAGGGTCTGCGCCTCGGCCGCCGCGCCGGGGCCCTGCGCTGGGTGGGCACAGGCCCGCTGCAGCACGGCCGCCAGGAACTCCTGCACCTGCCAAGGGAACAGCTGTCAGCAGCAGGGACACCCCAAGACGTCTCCCCTGCAGCTCCTGCTGCCTCTGTGCCCAGAGGCTCAATTCTGTGCAGATTCAGGGAGTGGTCGGACAATGCTCTCAGGGATGCACAGGGTGGGATTGTTGGGGTGTGCTCTGCAGGGCCAGGAGTTGGACTCAGTGCTCCCTGTGGGTCCCTTCTAAATCAGAGTATTAGAATTCAGAATATTAGAAATCAGGTATTCTAATTCAGAACATTACAGTATCTGTGATTCTGTAATTCTGTGAAAGCCTTCCCGTTTTCCTCCTGTTGCCACTACTCCAGTCCCAGTGTGGGCTCAGCCAAGTCATGTCCACAACTGGGACAAGGTGATGGTTAAACTGGTGTGGTCCCTCAGCAGCAGAAGCCCCCGTGGGGCTGGAGGAGCAAAGGGATCCCAGCTACATCCCTGCCTCCTGCCTGGCTCCACCATGGGATGGAAGCTGGGAAGGCAACTGGGATAGTCCCGAAGGGAAGCTCAATGTGGGTCTGTATGGAATTGCCCTAAGTAAAGGCCTGGAAATTCCAGAGCCAGGGAGCTCCAGCCCCTGTCCACAATTCTCCATACCAGCCTCCCCGATATCCTGCACAGCTGACACTCCTGCTGGGCCATTTCCTGTGTTCTCACTTACTGTCATTTTTCCCACAGTATTTTTACTTCACACATAATGATCCTGCCTGGTTGGCATTGACCTTCTCCACACTTAGCACCAACACCTTTGATCCCACAGACTTCCTGCCTTCCTAAGAGGTCTGGAAATTAGGGAGTTGATGTTCTCCATGCCTTATCTTCTCCAAGACAAGCCTGGGAAGGGTTTGGATCAGGGTCATTTCTACCTAACAGGTGTGTTGCAAAAGAGGAGGAACTATTGTTTTCCTACTTCAGAAAACAAAGTAAGGGGGCAACAAGGTCCTGTTGCACCAAATTCCAAACTTCCACCCCTAGGGCACTGGGTGCAGGCAGCATTTCCTCCTCAGCTCCCAGATTCCTTAAGCACATCCCTTAAGCAAGGAGGGAGGCTGTGGAAAAAGGCTTTGAAAAAGGCCGCATAAAAGGCTCAGGTACCTGCTGGGATAATTATTCCAGAGAAGAAATTCCATTAAATAGTAAGTAAGTAAAAAAAACCTGGAATATTTGCCCTCACAACACAGTGACACACAAGCTGGAGGGGTTGAAATTACATTTAATATATAAAAAAGGAAAACTGTGAATAAATAACAGTAGATTGCAACTGAGAAAAATTAAAACTTAAAAAAATAATCTAGAAAAAAAAAATTAAAGTGGGAGGGAAAAAAATTGAAAAATAAAACACTGGGGCACAGCTGTATCTCAGGCAGGAGGAGAGAATCCTTGGTGCAGTGAGGAAATCAAGTTGACCTTGGTTATGGAGGAGAATATGTAAATAAAATAAATGTGCAGTTGTGGGGGGTCACAGCAGCTGCTGCTCCTGGGCTCCAGCTTTGGAAGGATGGATCCCACTTGCTCCCACCCCATTAGGGCCCCCCAAACGCCCCAGGGAACCCCACACTGCAGAACCTGCTCAAAGCCTGTCCCTGTCCCAGCCCGGGGGCCTCCCTGAAACACAACCCCAGGCAGGAGGATAATGGATTTTTTGTCTGAATTTCTTTGGTGGTGGGTTTTTAGCCCAGACTCCCGGCTGGACCCTGAAACCTGGCAAAACCCTTCCCCATTTCCCAGCCCGACTCTCCGGCCCCGGCGGGTGGGTGTGATGGGGAGGCAGGTGGGGACAAAGCGCCGCTGGCTGTGTCCCCTCTGCTGCTGAGCACACAAAGGCTCCTTTGTCCCAAAGGAAACGTGAGGAAACCTGCCTGAGCCGTGACCGCCCCTGCCCACGGCGGCAGCACGGGGTGCTGGCATGGCTGGGGCACTGGGGGAAAAACAGCAATAAAAAACAGGATGAGGAAGTTAAAAGACACCGGATCTGCAGGGGATTTGCTTAGGATCTGCAGGGGATCCACAAGGGAATGCCACTCTGCCCTCAGTGTCCACATGCCTTCCCAACCAGCAACCATCCAGGGAGAGTTTAGGGGGAAAGATTTTAAAAATCCTTTTTTGGGACCAGGGTCAAGGGGCCCCAGTGACCTTTGAAATTACAAATATCTAATAAATTTGGCACTGCCCATTCATGAATGTAGGAGCATAGTTATGCCAACCAGGTTGCTCCCATGCAACCTGGCCTTAGGCATTTCCAGAGATGGCACCACCACAGCTTCTCTGGGCAACCTGTGAGGAACCTCACAGGGAGGAATTTCTTCACTATATCCCTTCTAACCCTGCCCTCTGTCAGGGGGAAGCCATTCCCCTTTGTCCTGTCACTCCAGGACCTTGTACAAAGTCCCTCTCCAGCTCTCTTGGAGCTCTTTTAGGCACTGGAAGTTTCTCTAAAGTCCACTCTGGACTCTTCTCTTCCCCAGGCTGAGCAATCCCAACTCCTTCAGCCTTTGCTCCTGAAAGTGTCCAGCCACCCCCCCGGGCCTTGCCACGACCAACCTGCACAATGTCAGTGAACACGGTGTCGGAGACGCCCTCGCACAGCGCGGCCACGAGCTGCAGGACCAGCAGCTTCCTCCCCTGCCTGGCCTGGGACTGCTCCAGCTCCAGCAAACTCCCTCCAGGCTCCACAGTGGGGTTTGGAGCTGCCTCGTCCTCGGCAACCACCTGAGTCAGCTCCTGCCGGGAAGGGAGCGCAGGGCCCGGGGAGGCAGCGGTCAAACATCGGGAGCCAGTGCCAGGAATGCCAGATGACTCCTCACACCACCACCACCTTCCAGCTGGTAGATGAAGGTTTCTGAGAGCTGTCCAACAGCTCCTGGGTGTTCCATCCCTATCCCCTCCTGGGACTATGGGCTGGGGCACAGAATCCCAGTCCAGCCCAGGCCTAGAGGGAACTGTGGGGGCTCCAAGTGAGATCAAAGGAAGTAGGTAATGGGGCCCCTCTTCTACAGCCAAGGAAGCAACAAGGATTATTCCCAGCCTCCAACACACTTCAGACATGCTCCTGTTGTTAAAACAGCCTAGAGGGAGGAGGAGGGTTAACCCCTTCAGGGACAGGGCTGCTCCCACTCCTTGGCTTCCCACCCAGCCCACAGGGCTGCTCCAGCACATGCTGTACCCCAGGACACACAGGAGGATTATCCCTGTTTTGCCTTCTGCCTGTCCAGGGAACCCTTTCCCGCAGGTATGCCCCAACCAGGGACTGGCTGCCCTCACCTTCAGGCAGTGGATGAAGAAGTCTCCAGCCAGACCACTCTTTTGGCAGTGGGACAGGAGCTCCACCAAGCTCTCCACATGGCACTGCTCCAAGGAGATCTTCAGGTACAGGGCCTCATCTTCATCACTGGAACAGGTCACAGTATCACCAACACAAACACACCCAGAACCCCCTGATCCCCAGACTTCAGGGCATGGTGAAATCCCAGTCTGCATTTCCCTGGAAGCCTTCCTTCCCAGCACTTCCCAGCAGAGCCTGGAGGCAGCTGAGCCAACCACTGCCCAGGTCATTTGGGCTCTGCTTATTAACTAACCTGCACTCATTAACAGAAACCATGAGCCCAAAACATACATTTCATCCAGCCCACAAATAACAGGATTAATGCTGGCTAAGTTAGGCAGCGGTCAGAGCTGTGGCAGCAGGGGCATGGGCAGAGCCAGGGCCAGTATGGAACAAGTTTAAAGTAGTCCCAGTTTAAACAAGGCAGAGCTGCTTCTAATTCTGGCCTCCTAGTACCTAAAGAGAGTTTATAAAAAGGCTGGAGAGGGACTTTGAACAAGGGTGGGGAGTGACAGGACAAGAGGGAATGGCTTCCCACTGACTGAAGATGGGTTAGATGGGATAATGGGAAAGAATTCTTCACTGTGAGAGTGGGAAGGCCCTGGCACAGGGTGCCCAGAGAAGCTGTGGCTGCCCTTGGATCCCTGGAAGTGCCCCACACCAGGTTGGATGGGACTTGGAGCAACCTGGGATAGTGGAAGGTGTCCCTGCCCATGGCAGGGGGTGGAACGGGATGAACTTTAAGGTCTTTTCCAACCCAAAGCAGCCTGTAATTCTAACTCAGGAATAGCCTGAAAAGAAGCCAAACCAAACGTATTTGTGGGGATTTTGCTGCAGGTGCTCCCAGCCCCCAGTACACCCCTGGGCACAGCTGTGCCTCTGCCTGCCCCACAGTGCTGCCCTGGGCCCTCCTGCCAGCTCAGAGCCCCTCTTTTCAAACCCAGCCTCGTGCTGCTGGACATCCCAGCCTGCATGGCTGGAGACTAAAGGCTGCAGTTAATTCCCAGCATGGCCAGCTCTGCCTCTGCTCAGAGACCATCTGCCCGCACCAGAGGAGTTCCGGGGCTGCTCCACGACACTGGCACTGCCACAGTCTGTGCTGTGACTGTGCCACCTGTGCCCGAGGGATGCTGCTCACTGTGTCACCAGACAGGCTCGGGGTGGAGGCTGGAAGCTGAATTTGGGGGGTGTTGAGATTGGAAATGCACACCCCGTTCTCAGACACTGCACAAGCAGGGCTCAGGAGGCAGGAAAAGCAGGCAGCGAGTGCACACCAACACTCAGGTGGAGCGTGGTGCTTTTTGGGGCTAGAAATCAGAGCTCTATACCATGTCCAGTGAACCTGGGGGCTGTGTTGGCTCTGCAGGCCATGTGGAAGTGTCACCTGCCTGACCTTGAGGGGATGAGACCCTCTGGGATGGAACTGGCAGCCCCCTGCTTGCCCAGGCTCTTTGCCAGGCTTCCCTGGAAAGCCCTGGGTGCTGAGTGACCCAGGGGACTGTCCCACAGCACTCACCTGATGGTTTCCCCCACAACGATGGCAGCACCGCCCTCGCTGCCCACACGGAGCTGGCACTGAGGGTGAAGGGTAGGCACGTGGCTGCTCAGCCTGGCCAGGCCTTCCAGCACAGCCAGGGACTGCTCCTGCTCTGCCTTCTCCAGGAACCACAGCAGGATGTCCTGGCACGGGGAGCTGTCAAGGAGAAAGGAGCCAGTGGTGACATTGCTCTGCCCCCTGCACATGTTTTGGGATGAGGAATATGACTGGAGTGACACAGGCTTTCCTTGGGATGCTCCAGCTCCTGGCTCTGGCAGCTGAAAGCATTTGTGCCTGTTTCTAAGGGGATCAGCAGCACATCCTGCCCTTCTGGCATTCCCAGATGGAAGGATTTGGGTTCCTCCACACTTCAGGCTGGCAAGGAAGCACTGTGAACACCCCTGCCTGTGCCTTGCTACGAGGTGACAAGGGCTGGTGGCAGCGCCAAGGGAGAGGAGGAAGGAGACGGGAGCACTGAGGTGGCATGGGGAGCCCTGCCAAGGAAAGAAGCAGGTTAATGAGGTGAAGAAGCCAGGCTGGGCTGTGCCAGGGGTCTGGAAACCCAAACACTTCCAGGCAGCTGTGGGTTCAGTCATCCCTGCCAAATTCCTTAGCAAAGGAAGCAGTGACTGCTGGCCCAGCAGCAGCGTGAACTTGGCACGTTCCACCAACTTGTCACAGCACTCACTGCTCTTTGAAGTGATTAATGAGGCCTTTAATAACAGCAGAGACCATGTCTACACACACCTTTTAGGGAAAGCCTCCACACACCAGGATCACCAGAACACTGTGCAACCCCACCAGGAATGTTTCTACCAGGCTGGCCCTAAGTCCAGGGAAATTTTGGGGGGAGCAAGGAGAGAGGACAGCCAGCACCTGGTCACCCCTGACCCTGCCACGACTGGCACTTGTGGTGCTTCCCACTGTACACCAGTCATGGGGAGCTGGGCATGGCATGGGGGATCAGCTGCCAGGAGGCAGGTCCTGATTGTACCAGAGGAGAGTGATCCCAGATTGGAGAATGATCCTGTACTTCCAAGAGGCACTGCTTAAACTGTTTTCCTAGTTTTTATGCTATTTGTAGATCCCTCCATCCAGTTTCCAGTCCTGCTCCATTCATGGACAACCACAATCCCTGCCCTAGGCAGAGCCACCCTGTGCTCCCGAGGGCACACTGAGCTCTACAGGGAACATTCTGGCTTCAGGGAAGACAAAAACTAACATGAGAAATGGCTTCCTCAGGCACAGGCTGCCAGTGAGGTCGTGTGCCCTGCCTGTGGTTACTGCCTGCTTGGAATGAGAGTGCCTTGGGATGAGAAGATGGATCTCTGCTCCTGCCTGTGCCCCGAGCGTGGCTGCTGGAGGCAGGCAGAGCCCAGCAGATGAAACCCCAGCAGAAGCTGAGTACAAACCCTCCCTTACCGTAAGTATGACACATTCTGCTTGGCGAAGGAATAGAGGGAAAAAACCACTCCCAGCACTGACTGTAAGGATCCCAGCAGCAGGCTCGAGCTGTCATTCCCAACCACATACACCTACGGAGAGAAGGGCACAGGGAGGGGAGTCAAACACCTGCATGGGGCACAGGGGAGTTCAGGAACACGTCTGTGCACAGGGCAGATATCAGAGGACGGTGGAGGGTTCTCAGCCTCTTCCTTCAGTATGGAGGCTGTCTTCCCTGATTATGCCACATTCCCTATTAAAACCTGCCTTCAGCACCATCTTTCTCCAAGAATTTGCTTAACCACAGCAGGGCTCCAAGCTACAGGAAGGTTGCAGCCAGCTACTTGGGAAGTCTGCTGCTTAGGAGTAAGGTCCTGCCTTACCCAGGGATGCAACAGACACTGGAATGAGCAAATCTTCATTGAATCACTGTAAATCTCAAACACAGAGATCAGTCACTAGCAGGGCAGCTGGGCTAGTGGGTGCTGAACTGAGGCACTGGGCTGCTCAGGCTCTGGGGGGGACTGCAGAGGCTCTGGGAATGTTGTTGGTGCTCAGGGGGAATTACAGGGGCTCTGGGGGGTTGTAGAAGCTCTTGGGAGGGTTGTAGGGGCTCGGGGATGATCGCAGAGCCCTGCTCCTCTCCTCCACCTCACTCAGCACCCTCCCAAGAAGCTGAGAAATGGTCCCCATAGGCCCTGCCCTGCTCCACTGATGCACACAGACCTGCTTCCCTGTGCTAATCCCCACGGAGCCATTCCTCCTCCCCAGACCCTTGTGTACACAAAGGCTCCCGATGAAGCCCCAAGGATGGTTTCTCACTAAGCATCAAATGACACTTGCTAGGCAAGAAAACTCCCTCAAACCTGGGGTCCCCTCACTAATCTGCCTGCTGTCAGGCCCCCAGTGCTCTGCCATTAAGGAGAGACCCACCCCAACCCCCCCAGCACTGCTCTGGGAGGGAGCAGCCCTCCAGACCGGTCTCTGCCTGCCAGCCAGTTACAACAGATCATTACTGGGAAAATAGACAACAATCCCAGCATTTAAGAGCTTAGCCTGCCTCGGGGCATGCCAGGAAGCAAGTCACCAGCTTCTGAAATTTGAATTCCTGGGCTGGAGATGTCCTTCTGTGTTGGAACGTGCAGCAGGAAGCTGCTGGAACCTGCAGGTTACTGGGGTTACTGGTGGGAATGGTAGGAAGTGGAGTTATCAGGGGAGGTGTCACAGGAGAGGCCCCCACAAAATGCTCTCATCCTTCACAGGAAGCACAAGGATGGACCTTGCCAATCCCCCAAATGCCAGAACAAAGATCTGTGCTCCAAGGAAAGCTTAGAGCTCCTTACAGTGCCTAAGGGGGCTCTGAGAGGGTTGGAGAGGAACTTTGGAGAAGGACCTGGAGTGACAGGACAATGAGCAATAACTTCCAGCTGCAAGAGGGTGGGTTAAATGGGATACTGGGAAGGAATCCTTCCCTGTAAGGGGGGTGAGGCCCTGGCACAGCCCATGTGGAGGCTGGGGTACTCCTGCAATGAAGACCAGACAGCTGAGCACAACTGCAGGAGACACTGGGTTTGTGTGGCTCAACACCCACTGAACTGCTCACCAGGTCTCAAACTAGCTCTTTTTCTCACCCAAAGCAGACACGGTACCTTGAGTATATCTTCCACACAGCTGCCCAGCTCTGCCTCTGGCACCAGCACAGACCCTGCTGTCAAATCCTCCAGTGCCAGCTCTGAAAGCAAAGGGGAGAGACATGAACCCCCCAAAGCAGCCCAGAGCCCCCAGCAGCAGAACTGCCCCACCACTCCCTGCACCCAAAAGCACTTCCACAGCTCTCTTCCCTCCCCATGAGAACAGACCAGCCCTCATTAGCCATACTAATTGTGCTGCAGTGTTGTAAACCCCCAGGGACACGTGGAAATCAACACAGACCACAACTCCATGAGGGATGATTCCCCACAGAGCTGCTGGTCAGTGTGGGGAACCAATGCCCTCTGTCTGGAAGCCCAGAACAAGGATGTCAGACTGGGAGAGGTTCCCAAGGAGCAGAGCCAAACTGCTCAGCTCCCATGCTGCAGTAACTGGACTCAAGCAGGAGTAAATATGGTGTACCCAGACAAGCTGACAGAGTCAGCACAGAGAGCTGGGCTCCCACACTCCACAGCCTGGCTGCCAGCCTGAGAAAATTCAGCTGGAATGACAAAAGCCATCGAGGAGCAACACCAGACCCTTCCCCAACCCACCTGTGGCCTCGGAGCAGCGGTGGAGAGGAGCCAGCAGGGGCTGGAGCAGGTGCCTCCCTGCCAGCTCTGGCTGCTCCCTGGCCATGGTCAGCAGCGTGGTGGTGGCCACACGCTGGAACTGCCGCGCTGCCCTTTTGTCCTGGATGTGCAGCAAGTCCAGAATCTGCAAGGAAAAAGAAACAAGGATCAGCACTCCCTCAGAGGGGACAGCCTGGCGCCTCACAGCAACCAAGGAGCCACCCATGTGCTGCTCTGCTGGGCAGCTGGCATGGCATCCCATGTCTGGAAGAGCCAGGGTCCTTCCCACGCATGAAGGATACCTTTCTGGGCTCAAACCAGGAGCCTGCACCACTCCCAGAGCCAAAGGCTGGAAGCAAGAGCTACACACAGAGCTCTGTGTAGCATAGTGCCAAGTACCTCGTGTCATCAGACAACATCATCCAGCATGTCAATAAAACATGGAAAATTCAAGAGTGGAAATGTCCTGCTGCCAGAAAAATACGTTGTGCTGGCTTGAGCCAGGCCATGCTCAAGCAAAAGGAACAGCCCCAGCACTCTCCAAGCCAGGAGCTGGCTCTGCATCCCCCGCAGAGGGGATGAGGGACTTACCTGGGGGCACACCTGTCTGTAGTAGTCCTCGAGGGACAGGCACTGCTGTGGGCAGGCAGCCAAGATCTTCCCAACTGCATCACACTTCCTCCAGTCCAGAGCTGCTGCTTCAGCACCAGCACCACCTACAACAGCAGCAGAAATCCTGGGTCAGCTCTGATCCATGGCCAGCTCTAGCTAAAGTCAGGTGTTCCTAGCCAAAAATTAGATTTTTAGCTTTTATTGCTCTTGTTAAACCAAGCATCTTTCAGGAGACACCTGAACTTAAGGATAGAAAGGGGAAATTGCTGTGCAAGAGCTCTGATAATAGAAAACAACTCCTACAGCCAGGTGGGTGAGCCAAAAGGTGGGGAAGGTTGTGCTTGGATGGTTGGAGTTGGCTGGACAAGATTTTGGCACTAAAAACTTGGGATTCAGCTTGTGGAGAGCAACAGCTTCCCTTCCTGGCAGGACATGGAGAGGATGGGATGGGATGGGATGGGATGTGATTGGGATGGGATTGGGATGGGATGGGATGGGTCTCACTGTCCCTACAGCTCTCACAGCCCAGTGCCCAGCACGGCTCCCACCCCACTGGCACCAGGACAGGGCATTCCCTAGAACTGATCCCACTGTGGACACACACGAGGTGTGACCTCCATCGAGGAGCAAACAGGATAAATGGGCTTGGAGCCTTTCAGTGTGGCCCTCATACATATGTGCATCCCAAATTGGAGCAGTTTGGGAGCTCAGCACAGTCAGAGGCAAAGTCTATGTGTCACCATGTCACCTCAGCCCGGCACAAGCCAGCTCCTACATCCAGCTCTTGTGGCTCTGCTCTTCTGGGATGAACTGTCTCAAGACACGTCTGAAACTGTGATGCTGGCACCCAGAGCCCCCCACTCACCGTCTGTGCCCTCCAAGACCCCCCGAACCACGGCCTGCACCCCGCCAGGCCTCAGCAGCCTCTCGGAGAGCAGGTGCCCACAGAGCCGCCGCAGCCAGGCCGGAGCTGCCCCGGCACTCGGAGACCTCTGCAAGGGAGCAAAGGAGCAGGGTTAGGAGTGTATCTGCACACACCTGTGCCAACCTCACCTCTGGGCAAACAGCCCATGCTCTGACAGAGAGCACGGGACACAGACAGGCTTCGAATTGCTGATTCATCCAGCGGCATAAAGCAAATGAGGAATTAATGAGAAAGCTCAGCCCTCAGGTGCTTAGCACGCTATTCCATCTCTGGAAGTGTCCAAGGAGAGGTTGGATGGGGTTTGGAGCAACCTGCAATAGTGGAAAGTGTCCCTGCCCATCGTAGGTGGTGGAATGAGATGAACTCTGAGTTCCCTTCCAGCCCAAGCCATTCTGGGGTTCTATGATTCTATTAAAGGCATTATCCCATGGGGACTTTCCTAAAACAACACTTAAGAGATTCCCCATCTCCTCTCCAGGAGGCTTTGGAACAGCCCCAAAGAGCAGCAGGTGCCCTGTGTCATCCCCGGAGTGGAGAGGGTGAGGTTTGGAGGAGCAAAAGCTGTGCTTGGCTGGGCACGGAGGATGCGGGTGCCAAGCCAAGGTGGCACGTGCGGCGATGACAGTCCCTGACACACCCACACCCCGCTCCTGCACAGCAGGGCTGGAACGGCACACACCCAGCAGCCTCGCCAGCGCTCGAGGACTGGTTTTTAAGGTGTAACAACATTAAACAGTAATAACAGTGTAACAACACCCTCACAGTGTGGGAACCACGGGGGTAGGGATCCTGATAGCCCCGTGCCGGGGATGGCTCGGGTACCTGCTTGGGCTGTCCCTGCAGGATGAGCAGCTCCTGCACCGCCAGCGGCTGGTAAACACGGTCCAGGATGTCCCTCAGGGCTTCCCGGCACTGTGCTCTCTCCGCTTCCGAAACACCCTGGAACAAAACATACCAGGGCTGTTGAGAACAGTTTGGCTGGGCACTAAAGCCCCGGTCCCGACGGTGTGCCGGTGCCCCGCCGCGCTCCGTGCCTCCCGTTCTTTCTCTCAAATGGGGCACGGCGGGCAGGATGCGGGCGGGACCGCCTGAGGGGCGGGCTGGGGCGGGTGGGGACCACCACCGGGGAGCGGGGATACGGGGTGCGAGTGTCGCCCGGACCTGGCAGAGAGCGGCGGGGCCGTGTCCCAGCCCGCAGAGCCCGGAGAGGAGC
>JANPWX010020076.1:0-14692 GCA_024734555.1 Trochalopteron elliotii
CAAGGACTCACCAGTGAGGCCGAGGGTCTGGGCTGGAAGGGAGAAGGGATAGGGCTGGGTGGGGGTGGCCCTGCAGGGACAGCAGCACTTGGGGATGAGGTGTGGTGTCTGTCCCCAGACTGTCCCCAGAGGAACACTGGTGTAGCACAGAGGTCTTGAGGACAGGGGCACCTCTGTCACCCTGGGCTGAGGCAGGACATGGGGACACTGTGGACACCCCATGCTTGCACAGGTCACCTCCACCAGCTTCACTGCACCTGTCCCCACAGCCACATCCCCATGGCCCTGTGCCCGTGAACGCATTCAAAAGACACCTGTGCCCAATGCCACATCTGCATGGGACAGGGCCCTTGTCCCTGTCCCTGCATCCCTGTTCCCCTGTCCCTGTCCCCACAACTGCCCCAGCCCCAAGGTTCCTTTTGCCATATCCTTGTCCCCACATCTCTTTCCCCCTGTTGCTGACCCACATCCCAGTTCCCTTTTCCTGTCCCCACAGCCACCCCAGGACTCTGGTCACACTGGGGTCCGTGCCCATGCACTGGCTGTGCTGGCATTGGGGACCTCAGAGGACCCCACAGCCCCCCTGTGCCCCCTCCCCACTGGTCTCTGCCTCACCAGGGCCCATCCCCGGGGTGTCACGCCCGTGCCCGGGGCACTCACCCCACAGGAGCAGCGCCACCTTCCCGGCCATCCCCGTGTCCCCAGCCATGTGGACTGGCTGTCACTTGCTGCTGTGGCCACCGGTCCACTGGGTGGTGGCTCTTCGGATGACGAGGAAGGAAGCGAGGTCATGTCTTGTCCCCATGTGTAGGTGGCACATGGTGGGGGCAGGGTGGCCACAAACTGGGGACAGGCTGTGGGCAGGGTGGGGACAAGGCTGGGTACAAGATGGGACAGGGGGTTCTCTGGAGTGGAGGGCTCAGGGGGTTTGAGGAGCCAGGATTGGGTGTCCAGGAGAATGGAGTGTCCCAGGGATGGGGTCCCTGGGGAATTGGGGTCCTCAGGATGGGGAGTCACCAGCAATGGGGCTGCCATGGGAATGGGGGTCCCCATGTCTGGGGGACTCAGGGATGGGAGTGTCATGGGCTCCAGGGACTTCAGGTCATGGAATGGGTGTGCCAGGGATGGCCTAGGGGAAAATGGGGTGGGCCAGTGGGAATGGGTGGTCCTGGGAGAACCAAGGTCCTGGGGGAAGGGGAGTTGTAGGGAATGGAATCTGTGGGAGAGGGTTCCTCTGAGTGGGGGTCCTGGGCCATGGAGATCCTGGAGAATGTGAGTACTGGAATGGGGGTCTCAGTGAGGGGGAACATAAGAAATGGGGGTTCTCTGCTTGAGTTTCCAGAGAAATGGGGATGCCAGGGATGGGCAGTGGCTGGATGGGCCCAGGGGTAACAGCTCCTTCAATGGGTGAGCCTCAGATTTTGGGGTGACCCAGGGCTCAGCACTGCCCCCCTCATATGTTCCTGGTGTGGGGGAGGCAGCACAAGGAGATTTTGAGGGGCTTTAGGTTTGTGTCCCCACAACCCCAGTGACATTTTCCTCTCCTCATTTCCATTTCCTTCCTTTTATTCCTCAATTTCACAACTCCCCATTTTGTACCTTGATAATCCTGGGGAGCCCCTGAGCAGGGAACGGGTTGGGGGAACCCCAGGGTGGGGGAAGCAGCAGTGAGGGGTCTGCAGGGAGGGGTGGGAGGCTGTGGGAGATGGGGGTGTCTGGCTGTGCCCCCCCAACACTTTCACTTTCTCTCTCCTGCAGCAGAAGGAAGAGGCCGTTTGTGCTGAGTGTCACACGGGGGGGCTGGTTCTGTCCTGGGGAGGGCTTATTCAGGGGGGTCCTGTCCTGGGGGATGGCAGTACCAGGAGAGTTCCAGACTTCTCCATTCTTGCTGGTTCCCTGCAGGATCTGAGCTGGCAAGAGCAGCTTGGGAATGGAGCCCCAGGCAGGAAGGAGCTCCCCAACTCCTCCTCCTTGAAACCAGTGGCCATCCAAGTGTGGGGCCCAGCCATGGCCCAGCCCCAGTGCACAGGGATGGGCATTGGCCAGCCCTGCTCTGGCCAGCCCCAGCTGGCAGCCAGGACCTGGGGGTCCCCCCTGCCCCCTTGGCTTTGATTCTGGCAGCTTTAGAGCTGCTGCAAAGGGGAGAATTCTGTGGGCAGGAAACAGCCTGGCTGTGGTTTTCTCAGCCCTGTGCAAGAAGCACAAAAGCCAATGGGAGCCCAAGCAGTGGCTCTGCAAGGGTCTTTGATGGTTTTCAGAGCAGGGCTGGCTGGAAACAGCCCCTGCAGGGGCAGCTGTGAGGGAACCAGTCCGGAAATGCAGCAATTGATCATTTTGTCCCTCTCAGTAAGGAGCGGAGAGAGCCCCAGAAGTTCTGCAAATCCCACACCCATCTGCTCAACAACCTGACCAGGACCCTCCTTGAACAAAACCTGCAGTCCTTTGGAACCTCCCAGAAAGAATGTTTGGGTTCTGGATGTGCACACCAGAAGAGAGGGAAAAGTGTGGAAATATTGAGCAGGGGCTCCACCCGTGGATCTGGGGAACAGGGGTGTCCCAGCAGGAGCAGGGAGTGCTCAGGCAGGGGAATTCAGGGCAGGGTGGAGTGCATTTACCAGGGAAGCAGTACATTGTCAGTTTGATTTTTGTGGAGTGTCTTTTTAATTGGGAAAAAAATGGTGTGGGAGAAGATTTTTGCTTTATTTCCTGGATGTCTAAATTTCTCTCCACTATTTGAGCATCAGGGAATTCAATCAAATTTAGCCTGGCATTTACCATCATGAGGGCAAGGTTGTAACTGGTGCCCCCTTAAGTTTGGACAGCCCAGAGGTCACAGGGCTCCACTGGGGACAGTGGGAATGCTCAGGCCCCCCCCAGGACAGAGGTCCCCAGGATGTGCCACCTCTGGGACAAGAATCCCCAAGGATGTGGCATCCCCAGAACAAGGACGCCCCTGGGACAAGATCCTGGGACAAGACCCAGGTGTCACCACAGCAAAGGAGCCCTTTTCCCTCAGGGCAGGACCCCTCTGGATGTATCCCCCCCAGGACAAAACCCACATCCTTGGCTCAGAATAAACAGCCTCTTCCTTCTGCTGCAGGAAACAAAAAGTGAAAATCTTTCATCTCCCACAGCCCCTCAAACCACTTCCTGTACCCCCCACCCCTCTTTCCCACTCCCTGGGATTCCCCCATCCATTATCTGCTTGGAAGTTCCCTGGGATGGCTGAGACAGGAAATGGGGGGGATGGGAAAAAGCCCAGGGGTGTGTTTGGCACAGACCCAGAGCCTCAAGCCTGAGGTGCCTCCCTGGCCATGAGCACACTGTGGGGGCTGTGCTGGGCTCTGAGTCACCCCAAAATCTGAGGCACCCAGGGAAGGAGCTGTGACCCCCATGCCAACCCAGCCACTGCCCATCCCTGGGACCCCCATTCCCCTGGGAACCCAACCATGGGACCCCCATTCCCTTGGTCTCACCTCCCTGGGACCCCCATCCCAGGATTCCCATTGCCCAGGACCATCATTGCCTTGATCTCATCCCATGGGCTGCTTCTTCTTCCATAACCCTTCTTCCTGAAGGTCCACTATTTTTCTCCTGCACCCCCAACTCTGGCACCTACATCACATGACCCCAAATCCCTGGAGACCCTGATTGCCCAGGACCCCCATCCCTAAATCCCCAAAGACATGGAGACCCCAATTCCCCTGGACCCCCATTCTCCTGGACACCCATCCTTGGTTCCCCACATCCCTGGAACCCCCCCACTCCTGGGAACACCATCCCCCACTGAGCCCCCAGACTATCCCATCATGCCCCCAGCCTGTCCCCTACTGTGTCTCCTCCTTTCCCCCACCCTGCCCCCACCAAGGGCCACCTACACATGGGGACAAGACATGACCTCGCTTCCTTCCTCTTCATCCGAAGAGCCGCCACCCAGGGGACCGGTGGCCACAGCAGCAAGTGACAGCCAGTCCACATGGCTGGGGACACGGGGATGGCCAGGAAGGTGGCGCTGCTCCTGTGGGGTGAGTGCCCCGGGCACGGGCGTGACACCTTGGGGATGGGCCCTGGTGAGGCAGAGACCAGTGGGGAGGGGGCACAGGGGGGCTGTGGGGTCCCCTGAGGTCCCCAATGCCAGCACAGCCAGTGCATGGGCATGGACCCCAGTGTGACCAGAGTCATGGGGTGGCTGTGGGGACAGGGACAGGTGAACTGGGATGTGGGGACAGGAACAGGGGGATAGAGATGTGGGGACAAGGATATGGCAAAAGGAACCTTGGGGCTGGGGCAGCAGTGGGGACAGGGACAGGGGAACAGGGATGCAGGGACAGGGACAAGGGCCAAGTACCATGCAGATGGGGCTTTGGGGACAGGTTTCATTGGAATGGGATCATGGGCACAGGGCCATGGGGATGTGGCTGTGAGAACAGGTGCTCTAGGGCTTGTGGAGGAGACCTGTGCAAACATGGGGTGTCCACAGTGTCCCCATGTTGTGGCTCAGCCCAGGGTGACTGAGGTGTCCCTGTCCTCAAGACCTCTGTGCTACCCAAGTGTTCCTTTGGGGAGAGTTTGGGGACAGACACCACACCTCATTCCCCAGGTGCTGCTGTCCTTGCAGGGCCACCCCCACCCAGCCCTGTCCCTTCTCCCTTCCAGCTCAGACCCTCAGCCTCGCTGGTGAGTCCTCAGGGAATGCCATGTCCCCGCCCTGCTATCCTCAGCCCTGCAGTGGCCCTGGCAGGCTGGTGTCCCCTGTCACCCACAGGCACCCAGACCACCCAGCTCCTGGTGGAGCCCCCCTGGAGGCCAGCAGTGCTGTGGGACCGGGTGACACTGACCTGCCAGGGCTCGGGGACTGCCGGTGCCACCACCTGGTACAAGGATGGGCAGCGCTGGGAGCAGAACAGACGCGACCACTTCATTGTCACCGAGAGTGGCAACTACACTTGTGACAGACCTGGCAGTGGGCGCAGCTCCCCCATTATTGTTCTAAATGGTGAGGGGGAATGTTAAATGATCAGAGTAGGCCCCTGATACGTCTGGGTGGGCTCCACTACACAGTTGGCCCCACACCCCTTGTGTGGCAAGAGCCTGTGCCCTGCACTCAGGGACATCCCAGTGTGGTGGGACCCCCGTGGTGACACCTGTACCATGGAGTTGCTCCTGCTGTCCCTGGGATCCTTCTGCACAGTGGAGACTCCACTCAGATGTCCCTGGTGCCATGGGCACCCACCTTGGATCAGGCTCGAGCCCCTCCGAATGATGGGACCCTACTGTTGCACAGACCAGCTGGTGCTGCAGGTGCCAGTGCGGCCGCTGCTGGAGGGAGACACGGTGACACTGCGCTGCCGGGTCAGGCAGGACACGTTGGTCACTTTGGTGCAATTCTATCGTGGGGCCGAGGAGGTGAGTAGATCCCTCACGGGGACCGAGCTGTCCCTCTCCCCTCTGCAGCTGAACCATAGCGGCCACTACCGCTGCCAGGGTTTGGTGAGCTCCGGGGTATCACAGGACTGGAAAGAGTCGGAGCTGGTGACAGTGACAGTGCACGGTGAGCACCCCCACAGCTCACACCTCAGCACCCCCACAGCCACTCCCCAGTGACTCAAATCCCCCTCCCCTCTCCTTCACAGAGCGCTTCACGGTGCCGGTACTGGAGGGTCCCCCCGAGCCCATGGAGGGGTCTTCTCTCAATCTCAGCTGCCTCAGCACCCCCAGCCCTCTGCGGCCCCAAACCCGCCTCCTGCACCTCTTCTACCGGGATGGGCAGCTGGTGGGGGGCCCGCAGGTGTCCCCACAGCTCCTGGTCCCCACCGTGGGGGTCTCCCACTCGGGGAATTACAGCTGCCAGGTGCACTCCGAGGGGGGGGGCGTGCGGAAGAGCAGCGCCCGGCTCTGCGTCACGGTGCGCAGTGAGTGCGGGGATGGGCACGGGGAGCCCCCACAGCCCTGCCAGGTCCCCCCATCCTTGCTCAACCCTCTGCCTGCCGCCCTGCCTTCCGAGGTCTCTCCCTGGGTCTTCTCATCACCTTCCCTGGTGCCTGCATCCCTCACCAGTTCCCCTCACCTGTCCCTAGGTGCACCTCTCCCTCTCTGAGGTCCTTCCATAGTCCACAAATCCCACGATTCCTGTCTGGGCTCCCAAAACCTTCCCTGTGGTTCCCGTTAACCCTCTCCATATGTCCCCTGGCTGAATCTCCCAGCCTTTTCTGGGGTCCATTCCAGCCTTTTCCAAGCCTCTCCACCATCTCTGGGCCCCCTTCTTCCTCCCTGGGATCCTCCCACCTCTGTCTGATCCTTCCCCTCCCTGAGTCCTTCACTACTCCCCTGGTGTCCCCCACTCCAGCCATGTCTCCAATCCTTCCTGTGTCCCCCTGCAGGGGTCCCACTCTCAGGGGTGTCCCTGTGGGTGCTGCCCATGAGGAGACAGGTGGCACTGAGTGAACGCCTAGTGCTGAGGTGTGTGGTGGCCACAGGGACAGGTCCCCTGTCCTTCACCTGGCTCTGGAGGGGCTCAGGGGAACTGTTTGTCACTGGCCCCCACCTGGAGCTGCAGCATGTTGGGGATGAGGACAGTGGCCACACCAGTGCTGGGTCAGTGATGGGGACAGTGTGGCCAAGAGACTCACATTAAATGTCACTGTCTTGGGCAAGCAGGACCCTTGGGTTGGGGGTGATCCCACCCACAGCATCCCCAATTCCACACATTCCCATTCCACCTCAACCTCCCCCACCATCCCCAACCCACCCCAGGTCACAGCCCCCACCACTGGATGTCACAGCCCAGGGGAACTGGGACCATCTGGCTCTAGGTATTCCCAGCCAGGACATCCAGGCCATGGATCCCTAATGCCAGCTGTCACATGGCCCACTCCCCATCAGGTCACATTCACCCTACTGAGCGTGACCCTCCAAGGGAAGTGAGACCCTGGGGACTGTGGTGATGCCCCCGTTGATGCCTCATCAGACCCATCACATCCCACCCACGTTATTCCACACGCTCCGTGAGGTGATGGCCATCACCAGCCTTGGACACAGCAGCCCTCATCCCATCCTCACCTCACCCTCATCCCATCCTCACCTCACCCTCATCCCATCCTCATCCCTCACCCCTCATCCATCACATCCTCTCATCCCACAGCACATTATGGCCCCATTACCGTGGGGTCACTGTCCTGGCTGAAGGAGACCCTCTGTGTCCACATGCCACCACATACCCCCTCATACTCCCTCATACCCCCATGCCAGGTGACAGCCCCTCCTGCCACCAGCCTCATTCCTGTCTCTGTCCCCGCAGTGACCATGGCCAATGCCACCATCAGCCCCAGTCCCCCGGCACACCAGGTGCGTGCAGGTGACAACGTGACCCTGCACTGCTCAGTGCAGGAGGGCACAGCCCCTGTCACCTTCACCTGGCTGCACAATGGCCAGGAGGTATCCCAGGGTCCCATCTTGGAGCTTGGGGACGTCAATGTGGGACATTCGGGCACCTACCAGTGCGTTGCCACCAAACAGCTGGGACAGAACAGGCACCGTGTGTTCTGGGCACTCAGCCCTGAGCTGGCCCTGGAGGTGACACCACAGAAACCTGGGGTCACAGGTAGGGTCACAGGGGGTCATTAGGGATTGCAAGACCCTGGAGTGCCCAGTCACCCTGACGCGTCCTTTCTGTCCCCAGCAGTGGCTGCAGGGGTTGGAGGGTCCCTCCTGTTCCTGGTCGTGTTTGTGGGTGTAGCTGTGGGCTGGCACCGGTGGAACAACATGGGTGGGTGACAGTGGGGGCAATGGGGGCCCTGGGGGGGTGGGAGGCCACCTGGAATGTGGGCGTGATGGGTGACACCTATAGCTCCTGACTTGGGCAGTGCTGAGTGCTCAGAAGCTTTGCTCAGGGTCCTCAAGGATTTGGGCTGGGGTTGGAGGCTGTTGCAGGGATGTTGAGGGTTCTTTCAGTGATCCTGGGGGAATTTCGAGGGTCTCCCTCCCTGCCAGGATTGGCTTCTGGGCACTCTGGGGTTCCAGAGAACTGGAGAGGTTCAGGGGTTCTGGGGGGCATCAGGGATGCTCAGGGGTCCTGGGAGAATCTCAGGGTCCAGCGGGGTTTCAGGATTACTGAGGGAGCCTTGGGGACCCCACAGTTACCCCTCCCCTCGTTCCTTTGCAGCTGCCAGGAAGCACCAAGAAAGGTGAGTGGGGGGCTCAAACCACACTGTCCCCTTTTACCCCAAACCCCAAGACCTCCCATTCCCTCCCACACATCCCCTTTATCCCCACAGGGCCCCCCCGGATCCCCCGGCCCCCCCAGAGGAGGGGGAGGTGTTGTACACCCACGTCTTGAGCACCAAGCAGATGGGGGGTGAGTACAGGGTGGGACACACACACAGGGACACGTCACCCATGACTGTCACCCCCACCCAGATCCCACAGCCAGTGTCTCTCGCAGTGTCCCCCCGTGCCACCACACTCCAGGATCCACAGGTGACCTACGCGGAGCTGCGGGGACCCCGTGGGCGACAGCGGGAACTCAGTGACATCTACGGGAATGTGCTGTGACACTTGGGGCACACATGGGCACTGGGTGGCTCTGGGGGAACTGGGGGGCAGTGGGGAACCCCACCCACAGGGAGCAACACATGTGTCCCCCCCCCACACTGCTCCCATGGGTGCCCAACATTGATGGGTAGGTGGGCACAAGTGGGGGTCACGTGTGAGGCTGCACAGGGCACCCAGATCTCCCCATGACCACAGAACCCACAAGGGCTTCCCCACACCCCTTCCACTACCACGACTGGCTCCCCATTCCACATCCAAGTGCTCCCACTACCCTCAGAGACTTTCCCATTCCCTCCCCACAGTGCTCCCAGTGCCCCCAGGGGCTCCCTATTTTTCCTCCCAGTGCCTCTCCATTGCTCCCAGTAGATCCAGGTGTTTCCTATTCTGTCTACCAGTATCCCTGTGCTCCAGTGGCTCTACAATCCCCCTCTCAGCACTCCAAAGTACACCCATGGCTCCTCATCTCTCCTCCTAGTGCCAGTGGAACACAGGACTCGTTTCCCTGTTATTGGCACTAAAATACAGCTTTTTGGTTCAACTGGCAGAAATGCTGTTTCTTTGTTCAGCTCTGTTGGGAATTTAGGAATGGCATTCTCCATTTCTGGGCTGACACTAAAAACCAGGGGCTTCTGCCCCTCCCCCTGCCAGTGGAGGCACAAAAGGCAAATGTCCCAAAGGGCTGAGGGAAGAACAAATTCCTGCAAACAGCAACAAGAGAACAAAATCAACAGCAGCAGCAACAAGGTTCAGAATCCAAAGGGTCACAAAAGGAACGATTTCCAGGGAAAGGCCCTGACAAAGAAAAAACAACCCGGACCTTTCCCCAGCATGTTTCCTCTACCAGAAGAATCTAGCAGGCCCCTGGCCCTTCATTGCTCTGATGGCCAAAGAGGCCTTCAGAAGGCTCTGGTGTCTCTTCTCGCCTGTCTCAAACTGCTTGTTCGCCGTATCCCCAACACAGTGCCGTCGCGGCCCTGTGGGTGTTCTGGACCCTTCCACTTTTCCAGGCCAGTCAGAATGAGTTCATGGCACAGGGCGGGGCTGAGTTTCCTGTCAGTTCCAGCAGCTCTGGATTCTCCTCCAGGTCAAGGCAAACTGTGCTGTGCCCTCTGCTGCCAAAGGGATGGTATCCTGCTTTAACCGTGTCTGCCAGGGAAGGCTGGAGCATCCCTTGGGATGAAAAATATAACCACTATAACCACCTTCCCTCCAAAGCATTATAACTTCAAAATTACAGGGCCTCCAGCAATGATAAGGGAACAGGAATAACGGTTCTTTACTAGAATATCTATAACAAGGCAAACATACAACAACACCAGCAACAACAAACAAAAGCACAAACCCAGAGAGAGAGAGAAGCTTCCTTCCCTCACTGACAGGGCTGGGGGACAGCCAGGAATGGTGCCACTCCGGATGGCAAAATGGGCTGCAGCAGGAGCCCTCGGAGTGGCAGCTGGAACGGTATTAGGGGAGGCACACCCCAGAGTGGCAAAGGAAGTGTAGCCAAAACTCTGAAGCTCTAGCCGGAGTTGCTGGTCTCAGGTCGGACACGGGTTTCTGGTTCAAGTGTAGCAAAAAGCCCAAACCAGCAGCAGAAAACAGCGGAGCTGGGCAGCCACAGCTGGGCTCCCGCAAACAGCTGCTGCACACAGCCAGGAGACGCGCCCTCTGGGAAGGGCGAGGGGCTCTGGGTGCCGGCTTCTCCCCTGAGGCACCTGAGTATATGGTGAGGGTCCTTTCCAGTGAGATTGGGAGTTGAAAAGGTCCCAGTTCAAAGGTTGCTCTTATGAACAAAGCCTCACTCATGGTAGGAGAAGCAATGAAGGGTGGAACTCTGCAGTGGCAGCCCATTTTCCCCAGAGCAACAGCAGCACTGTCCCACCTCTGGTGCCAGAAGCAAGAGAGAGAGGAGGCAAACCCAGCCCGTCACCCCCCAGCAAAAATCTCACGGTATGTCTGCCCTTTGCAAGACAAGTTGTTCTTGCACCCTCAGCAGCCCCACAGCAGAAGGGTCCTGGGAGAGCCCAGGGCAGAGACTGAGCTGTGGAATTGCCTCTATCTCCTCAGCAGCTCTGCAAAAGGTCAACAATGTCATTTGGGATCCGTGACATCCCCTCTCCTGAGAGAATCAGTGCCAAGGATTTCTGGGGCAGACTGATATCATAGAAGGGAACTGTGTGACATCACAGCATGGGCTGTGACATCACAGATTGTGCTTTGACGTCACAGGGCAAGGTGGGACATCACAGAGTTTGTTCTGACATCACAGCATGGGTTACGACATCACAGAGTAGCCTGTGTCATCACCAAGCATATGGTGACATCACAGAGTGTTTGTGAAATCACAGGTCAGCTGTGTATGAAATGAAAGGGCAGTTGTGACGTTCCCAGGGGAACTGGGATCTGGGGACAGGAACAGTGCGATAGAGATCTGGGAACAAGGATGTGGCAAAATGAACCTTGTGACTGTGACCGCCAGAGGAGAGGGAAAAGTGTGGAAATATTGAGCAGTGGCTCTTCCCCATGGCTGTGATGTGGCTGTAGGAAGCGACCCTCTGTGGATTCCAGTCGTCCATGAAGCTGCACCATTCCTGCCCTCCTCACCTGCACAGGGCACTGGGAATAGACAGGGCTCTGCCCTGCCCATTCCAGGGCACCCCCTGAGCGCCTGGAGCTCTGGCAGCGTTACCCTGCCAACGGTCGGTCCCAACACATCGTGACAGTGGCTTCGGACACGCTGTCACAGTCGGTTCAGACACCCTGTGACAGTCCCGGCACTCGCAGTGCGATGGCAGCTGGGCCCCTTCCCAGTGCCCTGGGACCACCCTGCCGGTCCCTCCTTCCCGCAGAGCCCAGCCCAGGGTCTCTGCTCCCCCACCGGGCCAAGGTCTCCCCTGGGCCATTTTGGTCCCTCCACCCTCGGGGCTCCCCACTGGGGTCCCGGTCCCTCCATCCTGGCCCCTCCCAGTCGGTGCCCCCCGGCCCCTCCGGCTGCGCCCCCCAACAGCCGCAGGGCCAGCACCGGCAGAGGCTCCCAAGTTCCTGCAGGATGTGACGTTCCTCGGGCAGTGCCACCTGAGCGGGGCCCAGCTCCCTCCCACCGTCCTTGCCCGCAGCATTGGGGCTCCAGCAGCCCTGGGCTGATCCTTCGGGACGTGCCGACCGCTCCCGCAGCGCTGCCCTTTGTCAGGAACAAGCCCAGGAGTGCCCGAATCGTCCCCAAGGTCTGGTCTGGGATGGCCTGTGAGGCTGTGCCTGAGCCCTGAGGGGGTTTTGGAGGCCGATGGGTGTCACTGCTCTGTCCCAAAATCTCGAGGCAGCAGGAATGGCAAGTTATGCCCCACCATGCCCCGGCCCCAATAGGCCTCACCTGAGCACCCTGCACAATTCCCGGTGTTCCTGCTCCACCTGCATGGCCAGGTGCTGTTCCCATGGCCACCTGCTCCAGCCCCTCCCGCCTCAGCCACTGCTCCAGCTCGGCCTTCCTGGCCAGCCAGCATGAAGCACCGGCCACATGGCACAGGCACTGAATAATCCCCAACACCAGCAAAAACCACCAGAAAACCTTCCCAGCTGCCAAAATAGCTCCTTGTGGGCACAGCTGGGAGCATCTGTCCCACAAAATGTGTCCAGAGCTGCCTTGTGTAGACGAAATTTCTTGGCAGAGGAAATGAAACTGCGTGTTTGTGCACGGGATGGTTTAGGAGCATGGCTGAACTTTAGGAATCCCAGGGCTAATTCCAACACCTTGTTAAGGTTCTGCAGCACTCAGAGCAGAAGAGGGGCATGGCCCAAGCAGCTCCAATTTCACCCCATTTTGCCCTCCCAAGCCACTGCTCCCAGCCCAGGCTGTCCCTGTGCACCAGCTGCAGCTGCAGAGCCCTCGGGGCTGTGGCTCTGCTCTCCTCCTCCTCCTCCTCTCCCTGCAGCTTCTGTGCTGGGACCAGCAGTGGCCCAGGAAGAGCAGGAACTCCAAACGTGGGCTGGAGCCCCCTGAGGAGCCCTGGCAGTGGCAGCACCCAGCACCTGCTTTCCTCACCATCCCAGGGGAATTCAACATTCCCAAAGTTGCTGTGCCAGGGCTGAAGGAGGAAAAGGGAGTGAAAGGCTGAGGGTTTTCAGGAATTGTGATGTAAAGCCACAAGAGGTGCTGTTCTGACCCCGAGACTTGGTTGGGCAGTCGGTGTTGCCTTCCCTCTGTAATAAATGTAATTATAAATTCATGCAATTAAAACATAGAAGGAAGTTATAGTAGATGATAGAATGTATATTTTCTATAACCCTGTGAGTATAAAAAGTAACCTTGATTCCCGGGATGGGCATTCACCAAATACCGGGACATGCCTTGTATACAAACTAACATCTTGATTTACACCAGAAAGGAGGGTGGCTTGCCAGGATGTAGCTCCTTGAGCTAATCAGATCTTGGGCACCCGAACCATCAACCCACCATCAACCCACCATCAACACATCGATACGATACCCATTTCGAGGTTGGACCCTGAATTTGACGACATCATCATCCCAAAAGAAGATTCCCGGAAAATCCTTTCAGACGCGGCCCAGCACCGGGAAATCTGTTCAGGGTTCATCATCAAGTGAAAAGACTGGGTTTGAATTTGAAAAACACAATACCTCTGCTGCCGGGAGGCACAAAATACAGTATAAGAACCTGGACTCAACTACCAGCAAATCGTGGAACAGTGCGAGATAGCAACCCTGCCGTCAGTCGGCTGTTTCACCCAGCATTCAAATGTTGTTCCCTGTGGCTGTCCCAGATAGATTTTAAAATGGAAAAATAAAATTTACTCTTTCTATCCGATTGGCTGGTTGATCATTTATAACAAATTGGTGACGTGACTCGGATATAATCGTAGTGCTGCGGAAACCCCTTTGTGCGGGAGGCGCCCCACTGAATTTTCAGTGGCCCGACAGAGTGGGAAACCCCGTAGCACCGATTATATCCCGACCAAATTTAGGGAAGCCACAGAATAAAGGGAAAGGCCTTAGGATCCAGGAAAGTAGAACTCAGGGAAGGCCCAGAGAGGTCTTCGGAACCGCGGCAAATTTCCACTCATAAAACTCTACGTGCACGAAGAACCCACGCAAGAAAAGGAGCTGTAAGTATTGCTGGTTGAGTGGGGGTGATTGGGCGAGTGAGTGAGACGTGATTTTATCACGCCGCGAGTGTGGACCTGAAGGCCGCGGTTCCAAACTCCCGCGAGGGACTTGGCTGGCCGACGGGGAAGCGCATCGGGACAAAACTCATTTTGCTCGTCAAGCCAAAACCTGGGGAGGTTTTGGGGACCGATCACAGGCAGCTAAAAAGGGAAGGGAATGTTCCTTGGGAGTTCGGGAAATTGGTAAACCTTTTTAGCTAGGGCTGGGTATAAGCCCATGGAAAATCCAAGAGAGGAAGTCTATAACTGGATGAAAAGGCCCCTGGCTCAGCTCGCTGGATGGGTAAGTAGTACGGTGGAAAAGGACACTAACTCACTTGGGGGAAGGGGTTAAGGGAAAACCCCTAGGTTTCAGTAACAGAAACCATTCACAGAAAGCTTAAGAGGTAAGTATGGGGCAGAGAAAGAGCAGACCCCGCAAAGAAAAACAGGAGAAACACACTTTAGGGGAAGGGAGTAAGGCACTTGAGATTCCCCTAGAAAGCCCATTGGGGTGAATGCTAGAAAACTAGGAAGAATGCCCAAAAAGAAAGGGAAAAATCTAAGGAAAAAATGATATACTATTGCATGGAGGTGTGGGGAGGAAAAAGAGATAAGGAACCATGTGATTTGGCCTGTGTTCAACACTTAAAAAAAAAAAAAAAAAAAAGGACCTGCAGAGCCTTAAGTGAATATGTGAGTAGTAAGAAACCGCAGGACTATGAGGAGAAAGAGTATACAAGATTCTGGGAAAAACCTAGGACTGGGTTGTTCACAATAAAAACTAAAAAGGGAACGGAGGCTCAGAGGGAGGAGTGGGACCCATTTAATAATCTCCCTCCCCCATACCTAGTACCTGTGCCACCACGCATGCAGGCTCAGGCTTCCCCATCCACACTCCTAGGACACAACGAAACAACACAGAGGAGGCAGTCTGTCCCTCCCAATGGAAGCTCAAAACCCCAGAGGGAGCTACTATTACA
>JANPWX010020079.1:0-22390 GCA_024734555.1 Trochalopteron elliotii
TTGGGGGGGGTGTGAAGGCTGGGTGTGCTCAGCCGTGGCAGTGCGGGTTTGCACACGCGTGTGCAAGGCATGTGGGTGAGCCCCGTGTGTGTCCCCACACATGTGCAGGCCTCGGGGAGTTCTGCAGGGGGGTGTGGAGCACAGGGACGCTGAGGGACAGGGCTGTCACACCCACAGAAGTGACACAGTCTGGGGGGACACGGAGCCTGCCGGATCCCCAGGACCTCGGGGGGCTGCAGAGCTGTGGTTTCACACCCAAAGGGGAAGCACAGACAGGGTAAACTAGAGGATTTTGGTGGTCCGTGGGCCACTGAGCCACAAGCACAGAGGCTCCTGCTGCTCTCCAGGAGCTGTGGCTGGCGGGGGACAGGGTGTCAGGGCCACCGAGCCCCGGCCGTGCAGCAGGAGCTCAGCAGGATGCGGCACGTCCTGGCTGCCACGCTGCGGGAGCAGCGCAGCTGGAAATGCAGCACGTTCCCTCTGCTGCCTGTCCACCTCTGCCGGACACATCCTGCCCGGACCTGCACTCACCCCGGGGGTGCTCAGAGCTGTCCCCTGTCCCCTCCATCCGGGCTGGGCACGGTGGATGGAGAGGGCAGGAGGCAGTTCTAGGACAACCACTCGGCACCCTGGGGATCTGTGGCTCAGCACCAGCTCTGATCCAGCCTGGTGCCGCTGGAAGTGCAGGATCACATCCAGCCCAGACCTTCCTGCAGTTCAGCTCCTTTCCTTTCCTGGCATTCCCTTTCCCCAGCGTTTCCCTGCAGTCCCTGGGTGCCTGACCCAGCGGCTCCAGACAGACACTCATCCCCTGCGGGTCAAGGCTGGGAGAAAGCAAACCAGCTTTTCAGGCTGGTCTTTATCCCGAGGAGAAAAGCAGCATTAGCTCCGCCGGAGCTGGAGGAGATTCCCGACCCCGGCTCTGTAAATACAGCTCCGTGGATGAACAATCCCAAAACCAACCACGGCTCATTCCCTGGGTCATTCCCGGCTCCCCACGAGGTGTTTGCTCTCCCTCAGACAAGCAGCCCGGCACGGCTGAGGGAATTGGGAATTTCCAAAGGGATCTCTTGCACCGGCTGCCACTGCCCTGCGAGGAACGCGGGATGCAGGATGCAACGTGGGATGCAGGATGCAACCTGGGATTGATGTGGGATGCAGGATGCAACGTGGGATGGAGGATGCAACCTGGGATTGATGTGGGATGCAGGACGCAACGTGGGATGGAGGATGCAACCTGGGATTGATGTGGGATGCAGGATGCAACGTGGGATCAATGTGGGATGCAGGATGTGATGTGGGATCAATGTAGGATGCAGGATGCATTGAGGTGGGATGCAGGATGCAAAATGGGATCGATGTGGGATGCAGGATGCAACATGGGATTCACTGCAGGATACGATGCAGGATGTGATGCAGGATGCAACATGGGATGTGGCATGGGATGCAGGATGCAACAGGGGGTTGTGGTGCAGGATGCAGCTCAGGATGCGACGGGGGATGAGATGCCCGTGGAGTGTTCCCTGAAGCTGTGGCACATCCTGGCTCGTGTCACTCTGTCCCACAAGGCCACCATCCTCCTGCTGCTGCCTGTCCAGCCGGGGAATCGTCCCCGCCCTCCGTGTCCCCTCCCTGCCCAGCCCCCTCTGCCCCAAGTGGGCACAGAGGAGCTGGGGGGCTCTGGGGGGACTCTGAGCTGTGGGAGCTGGAGGCACCCACTGTTACCAGGACAACTGGGTGCTCTCCCGAGCCGCTTGTTGCTGCTGCTGCATCCCTGCAAACCTCCCCCGGCACAGCGGGAGCGCCGCTGCCGCCAAATCCTCAACCAGGAGGGTGCTCATCCACCCCCAAACCCCTCAGACACAGCTTGGAAAAGCACTGGGCACCCCCCAGGGTGTCCCCAGCAGTCCAGGGTGAAGGCTCTGAGCCCTCACCTTCCTCCTCAGCGCCGTGAGCTGTGAGGAATGTGGGAAAACACCGATCAGGGCCCGCGGATTCGGGGGCTGGGCGGGAGCGCAGAGCTCCTCGCAGGGTGTAATTAGAGCAGCGAGCGGAGGTGGTGACACCGGGGCTTTATGGCTCGCTGGGAATCAGAGCCGTCCATTAAGGCCATAAAAACCCGCTAGGGCTGACACGAGGTCCCCGGGTGCCACCACTGTCATTAACGGCCTCCAGCGCCGCGGGGACCGGGCACACCGGGACAGACAAACCGCCCCCCCGAGCCGGCCAGGAGCTCCCCAGGCACCCGGCACTGCTGCTTCCAACACAGAGCTCTTGTTTCCCCTTCATTTGGCACAGAAATCAGGGACAGGCAGAGTCACCGAGGTGGCAGCTGCTCTGCACCCACTGAGGATTGAAGGAAGGGTTGAATCCAGCTCCCGGCCGGGGATGCTCATCCAGCCCCCCATGGGCTCCATCCCCAGGGATTGTCTCTGCTGAGCAGAGCAGGGAGAGGCGGATTTTTCAGAAAGGTTTCTCAGGAGCACCTCGGCTGGTGCCGGGAGGGGAGGGCAGCCCCCGAGCAGCCGGTAACGACAGAGCCGCTTGTCTGAATCGCTTCCCGTAAACTCGGAGGAGAATCGCTCCGGCGGGGAAAACAAAACCAGCTGTAAACAAGGGAGTTTGGGGTTGTGGGATAATCTGCTCTGATGGGAGAGCCCGAGGAGGAGCCTTCAACACACCACCGGGATGGAGGGACCTGCCCCGCTCGAGGCCACCGCTCCCACCCAGGGACCTTCACGTGGAGTTTTCTCCTGCTGGTGTCAAGGAGAAAAGCCCAGGAAAAAAAAAAAAAAAAAAAAAAAAAAAAAAAAAAAAAAAAAAAAAAANAAAGCCCAGGAAAAAAAAAAAAAAAAAAAAAAAAAAAAAAAAAAAAAAAAAAAAAAAGAGCGAGGGAAGTGCAGGTGATGAGAAGCAGAGGAAGGACGTGAACAAGCCATGGAAAAAAATTTCACTTTGTGGTTTGTTCCGGACTGAGGGCACAGCCAAAAGCCCGTCCCAAGTGGCTCCCAGGCCTCTGGATGTGGTCCAGGAAGGTGAATTTCAGTTCAGCATCCCCGTTTTGGTATTCCCAGGCTCTTTGTGCAGCCAAGGATGGATCAGGGCTGATCCTTGTCCATCTGTGCCAGGTGATGCTGTGGCACAGGCCAGGGCAGCACAAAGGACCCAAGGTGCCAGGCCAGGCACGCTGGGGAGAGCTTTTGAGGGAAAATCAGAGGAATTTCTGCCAGGTAACGTGCTGACCTCCCAGCTGGGCCTGTGGGATGAGGGATGAACACAGCACCAGTTGGACCAACATAGGATTTTCACCTTCCTGGTAGATCATCCCTGACCCAGAGCAGCCTGGCAAGGAGCAATCCCCCCCTCAGCCCCTTTTCCAGCTCCATCCCCCGGAGCCATCTCACTGCCCAGCCCGGCGGCAGCGGCCAGATCACGCCTGCAACTCGAGCAGCCTCTCCAGAAGAGAGGAACTTGGCATAAATATTCATGTCGATTAATAAACATGAGGGCTGCAGAAAGCCCGGCTGCAGCGGCGGCAGCGGGGTGTCAGCGCCTGCTCAGCCTGGCAGGAAGGAGCTCAACCCCGACACCTGATGGGTTTTGCTCAGCAGGAAAACCCAAAGGTTGGATGTTGGGGAAGGGCTCAGCCGCGTCCTTTGTCTCCTTGTTAACAAAGCGGCGGCACCTCCCCAGGGGGCTGCAGCCCCAGTGATTCCCAGTAAGACTAAACAGGGACATTGTGGGGACAAGGAAAGCTGCTCTGGTCAACTTTGCACCCCCTGTGACAAACCCAGAGGGGCACAGGGGCAGCAGCTGGTCCCAGTCCCCTTTGGGTGTGGCTGCACTGGGATGGGGGGTCTGGAATAGCCCCAAACCCCCCCGTGGCTCCAGAGGGGACATTCAGGGCCAGCTTTGAGCAGTGCACAAAGCCACAGCAGTGAGGACAGGGACATCCCCAGCCCCGGTGACAGCCCCACAGAGCTGGTGACAGCTGGCACTGAGACTGTCACTAGAGCAGGCAGGGGGGTGGATCCAGGTATTCCCAGCTCCTGTGGGGGGAAACTGAGGCACAGGGACAGCCTCAGGACTGCGGGAGGCGGCAGTGACAGAGGCAGCAGCTCACAGCCGGCGGGGCCAGGTGACGACGTGGTGACACCTGCGGGACACTTGCCTTTGTCACTCCGCCAGCAACCCGCGGCATAAACAAGTGCCTGACATTTCCACACCGCCGCCAGGCCCTTGGATTAAAGCAGAACATAATTAGCAAATTAATCAGGAGACAATAGGCGGGGATCTGAGGCTGCCGAGCTGTCACCGGCTCCGCGCGGAGCTGACCCGGGGCATGTTCGGGGCCAGGAGAGACGGGGGATGGCCACGAATTTTTGTCCCTGAGTCCCTTCCCTTGGATTTCCCCGGCGGGGCAGGTGTTAACCGGGATTCCCTGCCCCGTCAGGAGCCTGGGAATGAAACCTCGGAAGGGCAGCACCTTCCTCTGGCTCACCGGGACACGCCAAAAAAACCCGTGAATCAGGGTGAATTTGCATTCCGCTTATTAGACAGCCCTGCAAATACGGGCGAACCTCGTTCAAACACATTTCGGTGATAAAATGATATTGACTCTGAGTAATTAAAAATCATTTCCATATTCAAATACGCCTGATTGAGGAGAAATAGCTTCCCTTTAATTGCCTGGAGGGCAGAGGAGCGGCTTTCGGAGCGTGCAGCCCCGGTAAACGCATCTTTGCTTGGCAGCGTGTGAAAGGCCCGGGGAGGAGGAGGAGGAGGAGGAGGGGAGGAGGAGGGGAGGAGGAGGAAGAGGAGGAGGAAGAGGAGGTGTAGGAAGATGAGGAGGAATGGAGGAACGGGGTGAGGATGTGACCCTGCCACCTGTGAGAGGTTTCTTTCCTCTCCGGTCTCCAAGGATCAACCCCGAAACAAGTCACTCCTTCCTCACCCTCATCCAAGGGATATTCCCAGGAAAACCCCCCTGTGGCAGCAGGATTTTGGGTTCGGCATGGCAGGAAGAGCCCCCAAAATCCCTGTGGCTCAGGAGGGGATCCTCTGGGTGATGCTGGTGATGGCGGGGGACACGCCAGCACCGGTGACACATCGGTGACAGCCCCGCCCTGCCCCAGCTCGGTCACCTGGGAATTCCAGGAATGTTTCACTCCCAAATCCCAAGGGTATTCCCAGGAAAACGCCCCTGTGGCAGCAGGATTTCGGACTCCGTGTCACAGGAGCAGCCCCCAAAATCCCTGTGGCTCAGGAGGGGATGCTCTGGGTGACGCTGGTGACGGGAGGGAGACGCCAGCACCGGTGACACTCTGGTGACAGCCCCACAGCGCTGGGAACAGCCCCGCCCTGCCCCAGCTCGATCACCTGGGAATGCCAGGAATATTTCACTCCCAAATCCCCTTTTCCAACTCCCCCTCACCGCAGCTGCCACCAGCACCTCCCCGGCCACCAGAGTGCCACCACGCTGTCACTGTCATGGGTGGGACAGCGAGGCTGGCGGGGTGCAGAGCTCTTCCAGCCGCCTCCTGGAGCCCCTCCAGTGCTTCCCTGCGGGATTTTGGGCTCGGCTCGGTTTCCTAGGGAAACCAGGCTGCAGCTCAGCTCAGCCCCCGCGCACGTGGGTGTGCAGGGAGGGCCGTGGGTGTGCAGGGGAAACGTGGGTGTGCACGGAGGGCCCTGCACCCACACCCGTGGGTGCCCAGCACCCTCTGTCTCCTCTCCCAGCTCTCCTCAGAGCCTCCCAAACCTCCGAGGAAAGGAAGGAGCACAGTCCCCACTCCTGGGTGGGTGTCCCCTGGGAACGGTGCAGGCTCCACATCCCTGAGGATGCTCTGGTGGATGCTCAGAGCCGGGCCCAGCCTTCCCGGGGCTCGGAGAGAGGCGGGAGGGGGCTGAGCCCGGGCTGGCCCCGCCGGCACGGCCGTTTCCATGCTCCATTTCCCTTGGAACAGATGGGAAAGTGCTCCCGCTTTGCTCCCATCGATCCGTCCCCTCTGGCCTGGAGCCAGCTCTCACTCCCTGGGGACACAGACCACGCTGTCCCTTGTCACCAACTGCAGGGGACAGGCAGGAGACCCCCATGGGCACACCGCCAGTTCCAGGTGTGGCTCTGCAACACCTTGGAGGGCCAGGATGAGGGGCCAGGATGGCGGGAAAAGGGAAGAGAGGAAGGTGGGAGAGGGGTCAGGGGAAAAGGGAGAAGGGTCAGCCCTGGGACTGTCCTGGGTCAGCCCTGCACAGCCCTGAGACAGCTCTGGGACAGCTCTGGGACAGTCCTGGGACAGCTCTGGGACAGTCCTGGGACAGCCCTGGGACAGCTTCACTCCTGCTTGGAAAAGCCTCCAGCTCTTCCAAGTGAGCTCACAGCCCTGGGACAGCCCCACTCCCTCTTGGAAAAGTCTCCTGGATTTGGGAAGGGCAGAGGTGCCACCCCCATCAGCACCAAGCCTGGCCAAAATCTGCCCCTCAGGGGCCTGTCAGGAGTGAGACGTCCCCTCTGTGCTCGGAGGATGGAGGAATAGGCAGGAAAAGTCTCCTCCAGGAGCTCAGGCTGGGCTCCCATGGATCTGGAGGAGGTGGAGAAGGCAGGGGCTGGGGACCAGGGGATCAAAAATCCCAACTCTGAAAATGGAGTTTAAACCCTTGGGTTAATCGCAAATATAGGGGATTTAACCCCAAAAAGGGAGTTTTAACCCTTGAGTTAACCCCAAATAAAGGGGATTTAACCCACAGAACCTCCCCATCCCAGGCCCATCCCGCTCTCCCAGGCTCCCTCTGCTCACCAGGAACCCAAAGCTTTGGAGGGATGGGAATTAAAGCGCCGTAATTAAAGGAAAAAAATTTTCCAGCATGCTGGAGACAGAAGAGGATCATTGTGTTTGCCTCCCACATCCCAGATGGATGCACGAGGGCTGCAGACAACGCCGGGGAGAGCGTGGAGAGGAGGAGAGGGAAGGGTGTGAGCGAGACCGGGACGTGTGTGAGCAGAAATTGAATTTTTATCGGTTCCTATGTAGATTGTGTTTATTCATCTGTCTCCTCTCCATCTCCCCCTGCATCTCCCTATTTCTTTGACAAAATTACTTTCCCTCTTTGGCCTAATTTTGTTTGTACAGATAGCAGCTGCTTCCTCCCGTGCCGGCAGAAGAAATATCCCGATAAATGAGGTGTTTCCATATCCCTGCACAGGTTGGAGCACGTTAGCCCCTGGTTCCTGCAGGGATGCAGCTCCATCCCAAAAAATCCCCCCTCCTGCTGCTTTTCCCAGGCTCCTGACACCTCTCCCAGGGAGTGGTAGAGGATGGGTGAGTGCCTACAAATTGTCCCAAGTCCCCAAATGCCACCATGCTGCTGTACCCAGGGGTGCTGCATCCATAGGGAAGTTCTCCTAATCCATATTAAGTGTTCTGCCACGGGAGATGCATGGAGCTGGGATGGTCAAGAATAACAATAAGGGATTTTTTTTTTTCCCCAAAAAACCCCCCCATTCTTGGCAGGATTTGTCACTCTCCCTCTCCTCGGCTGGGCTGGATTCTCTGGGAATCTTGGATGGATGATCCCAAAAACCTGCAGGGAGGTGTGGCCCCAAATCCCAGGGATGATCTCTAAATCCCTGGCTGCCACCAGGAATAGCCACAGCCCCACCTCCAGAGCGGGGACAACTCAACACAGAGCTGAGCACGGTTCTTTCCATCCCAAAACACCCCAAAAACAGCCGGAAAAAACCTTCCCGGACCCAGCCAGAGCCTCCAGGGTTTTGCCAAGGGGGAGTTTCCCAGGAAAACGGTGTGAGGGGAGGAAGAGGAGCCTCTGGAGCTCTGCCTCCTCCACCCAAATCGATCTGTGCACCCTGGCAATGAGGGAAACTCGATGTCGTGATGGATTTTCCCCCAGGGCCCGCCATTAAAATTGTATGGAATTACTCATGCAAAGTCCCGCTTACCCACGGGGCTTTTGTGAGGACGTTAAAACAGCGGCGTTTGTCACTCACTTCCCCGCGGCTCTCGCAATTTGCTCCCGTTTACTACCGGCAACCAACCGCCGGGGATTCTAATTTTTTACCTGAGCTCTCCCCGGCGAGGCCAGGTCACACCTCCCAGACCAGCACCCGCCCCGGGCACGGCCCCCAAACCCTCCCTGCCACCGGGAAACCCTTCTGGGGAAAGCAGGAGAGGATTGGGATGCTCAGGATCACAGTCCCCATCTCCTCCCAGCTCCCTTCCCATTTCTGAGTGGGGCAAAACCCATCTGGGGTGAGGCCAGGAGAAGACTGGGATGCTCAGGGTACTTAGGATCACGGTTCCCATCTCCTCCCAGCTCTTTCCCCACCTCTTACAGGGGGAAAAGTCACCTGAAGTGAGGCCAGGAGAGGATTGGGATGCTCAGGATCACAGTCCCCATCCTCTCCCAGATCCCTTCCCACATCTGAAGGGGGTCAAAGCCCACAAGAAGAGGATTGGGGTGCTCAGGATCACAGTCCCCATCTCCTCCCATCTTCTTTCCCACCTCTGAGAGGGGGCAAAGCCCATCTGGGAGGAGGCTGGAGTGCATCAGGATATCCAGGATGGAAAAGGCTTTATCCTTGCCCAGGATCCAGGCTCTCACCCAGCCCCATCCCGGCCTTCCCTTCATCCCTCCAGGCCAAACTGGGCTGGGCTGGGCTGGGAATTGGGTGTTGCTCCTGCTCTGAGCTCCAGGAGGTGAGGGAGGAACAAACCCCTGGCACGAGGAGGGCAGGAATGTGGGAATACCATGGACTGTGTGCACAGGGAGGGCAGGAATGTGGGAATAGCAGGAATTGTGTGCACAGGGAGGGCAGGAATGTGGGAATTCCGTGGATTGTGTGCTCAGGGAGGGCAGAAATTCGGGAATACCATGGATTATGTGCACAGGGAGAGCAGGAATATCATGGATTGTGTGCACAGGGAGGGCAGGAATACCACGGATTGTGTGCTCAATGAGGGCAGGAATGTGGGAATACCATGGATTGCGGACAGGGAGGGCAGGCATGTGGGAACACCATGGATTATGTGCACAGGGAGGGCAGGAATGTGGGAATACCATGGATTGTTCTCCGCGGGTGACTCCGGCTGGGAGGAGCCGGGGCTGGAAATCACCGAGCGCTTCCCCTCTGCTCTCAGCTCTCAGAGCCTTTCAACTCCTAACGCGTCTCCCTCCCCGCCTGAGCACCTCGCCGAGTCAAAAAGACGAATTTCCCGAGGCTTCAAAAGCTGCCGAGAGCCAAAGCTCGGCGCTTCAGAGCCATCGCTCAGTGAGGCAAACAGCCTCGGCTGCCCTCGCCCGCCCTGCCCTCCTCTGCCGTCCCAAATTCCTAATTAGGGTTTTCCAGGGAGCCTGGAGAGGGGGATAAACACAGGGAGAAGCCCCAGGGTACCTCCAGCAGCAGAAAACTCAAATTTTTGAATGCTGGGTGAATTTGGGAGCTTCCAAACCATCACTGACAGAGTCCCACAGCCTCGCTGCCCTCCTGTACCATCCCAAATTCCCACTTGGGGCTTTCCAGGGTGCCTGGAGAGCGGGATAAACACAGGGAGAGCCCCCAGGGCACGGGGTGGTGCCACCTCCAGCAGCATGGATTGGGGACAGCAGTGGGGTCTGTCCTCCTCACTCGGCCCCTAACAGGAGGGGAGAACCCCAAAAATGGGGGTTTAACCCTTGGGTTAACCCCAAATAGGGGGGATTTACCCTAAATATGGGGTATTAACCCTTGGGTTAATCCCGAGTAGGGGGATTTTAACCCCAAATACAGAGCTTTAACCCTTGGGTTACCCCAAATACGGGGGGGTTTAAGCCCAAATATGGAGTTTTAACCCCAGGTTAACCCCAAATAAAGGGGATTTACCCTAAATATGGGGTTTTAACCCTTGAGTTAATAGGGGGACGTTGAACCACAAATATGGGGTTTCAACCCCTGGGTTAACCCAAATAGGGGGGGGTTCATCCCAAAAATGGGGGTTTAACCCCAAATGTGGGGGTTTAGCCCTTGGGTAAACCCAACTATAGGGATTTTAACCCTAAATAGGAGGATTTTACCCCCTAATAAAGGTGGTTTAACCCCAAATACTGTGTTTAATCCTTGAGTAAACCCCAAATAGGGGGACTTTAACCCCAAATAGAGGTGATTTAACCCCTGACAGAGCGATTTCAGCCCAAATTCTGCTCCTGCACAGCTGAGGCCCGGCCCCATCTCTCCCACTGTAGTTTTCCTGCCGATGACAAAGCACAGTCTGGGGTTTGCGACAGCAAAAAGGGGGAAAAAAACCCAAAAACAAACATGAGAAAAAACCAGCAAAACAACTCAAACCCCATTATTTCCCTGCAGGAATGCAGCGAGTGTCGGGATGAGGGATGTCACTCGGCTCCAGCGGCTCCAGAAGGTTTTGTTCATTTTGATTCCTGCAATCAGGGCAAACCCAAACATTTCACAGGCTCTGAAATCCCCTCGTGGGAGCTTGGCCTTCCTCTCATGTGGAGCTGGTTCAGAATGGGTTTGGGAAGAGGTGGGAAGGAGGAAAAAACCCTTCATCAACATTCCCAGCCTACAGGAGGCTCAGGATGAGAATCCAGCTCAGAGGGGCATGGGAAGGCAGTGGCAAATCCCACCCCACACTGGCACCAGGAAAAGCTCATTTATCCACCAGGAAAAGGGTTGTTTTGTTGGGTTTTTTGGGGTTTTTTTCCGCAGCTGATTGACCAGTTTTGAAACCTCTGCAGTGAGACAGAGGATGGAGGTGACACATTAAAGTCACCCAAGCATGGCTGGCACCACTGGCAGCTCACCCGGGCAGAAAACAGGGTGGCACTGGGGGCACCAAGCCTTCCCTGCCACCCCCTGCATCCTATCCCCTTCCCTCCCAATCCCCCCATTCCCAGGAGAGCCAGTTCTCCTCAGGGAACAGCCCAGGGCTCCATCCCAATTTCCCATTCCCAGGAGAACCTAATTCTCCTCAGGGAACAACCCAGGGCTCCATCCCAATTTCTCCACTCCCAGAAGAACAACATCCCCAGGGAAGAGCCCAGGGCTCCATCCCAATTTCCCATTCCCAGGAGAATCTCTTTCTCCTCAGGGAACAACCTCCATCCCAAATCCCCCATTCCTGGGAGAACCATGTCCTCTTAAAGCACAACCCAAGGCTCCATCCCAATTCCCTCATTCCAGGAGAACCTCATTCTCCTCAAGGAACAGCCCAGGGCTCCATCCCAATTCCCTCATTCCCATGAAAATCACGTCCTCCCCAGGGAACAGCCCAGGGCTCCATCCCAATTTCCCATTCCCAGGGAATGTTCTTCTCAGAGAACAACCCAGGGCTCCATCCCAATCCCTCAGAACCTCATTCTTCTCAAGGAACAACCTCCATCCCAATCCCCCCATTCCCAGGAGAGCCTCATTCTCCTCAGGGAACAACCCAGGGCTCCATCCCAATCCCTCAGAACCTCATTCTTGTCAGGGAACAACCTCCATCCCAAATCCCCCGTTCCCGGGAGAACCAAGTCCTCCTCAGGGCTCCCTCCCAGCTCAGGGAGGGATTTTTGGGATTTTTTTCCTTGGTCAGGGTGGCCCCACCGGCTGCAGAGCCAGCCCAGAGCCGCGCGGTGAAGCAGAGCACGCAATTAGTAAATTAATTATCGAGCGCTAACGGAGATTTCATAGCTCGGAGCTGTCACATCACCAGTGTTTTGTCAACCGAGATGACGACTGGTGGAATTATTGCTGCGGTGCTGGGGCTGGGAAAAAAAAAGGAAAAAAAAAAAAGAGGAGAGAGAGAGAGAGAGACTCGCAGGGAGAGGGGAGGATAAAAATATAAAGGGAAGAGATAGGGGAAGAACAAGATAAGTGGGTTTTGTTGCTAATGGAAGCTGGCACAGGGACAGAATCGCAACTATTAGAAGACAACACACTACACTACGAGTGGCTCTGAGTGATCCTCTTAATTAACGACGAGCACAAAAGGAGCCCCTGCCCACCTCTCCGAGCCCGGCGGCGCTGCTGGAAGAGCAGCCGCGGCTCCTCCGTGAGGACGCCCACGGATCCAGGCCGTGCCCAGCAGTGACACGGAAAGAGCTGGAGACGCTGGAATGATCAGAGCCGAGGGCACGGACCCTATGGGAACACCAAAAAGAGCACGTGGAGCTGCTTGTCCCCTCCTGTCACCTCACCCAGGGCAGCAGGGGGACGCGGTGTGGAGCTGGCAGCGATGGAAGAAGCGCTGCTGGATCCGGGGATTGCAGAGCCCGAACGCCAGCGGGACCCGATCCTCCTTCCTCACCCGCCCCGTTTCCCCCTCCATCTTTGCCAGGGCCAGATTTAAGCTGCGTATCCAGCGCGATATAAAAATAACACCCCGCCCTCCCACTTGGGAAATTGATTCCTTCACTTCCCACCCGGCTCCGGCTTTAAATATCCCCATTTACATGCAGATTGTGCTGCCTCCCTGCACCGCGCCTGGTGCGGGGCCCGTGGGTGGCTCCGTGGCCGTGCCGGGACCTCATCCTGCCCCTCCACCCCATCCCCAGCCAGGACCCAGAGGTCCCAGCCGTGCCCTGATGCTCCTTCCCGAGCTGGAAGGTGACACGGAGTGGTGGCAATGCCACCTCACCAGCGTTTTGTCACAAAGGGAGCCACTTTTTTTGGGTCTCATCCCAAATCCAACGCCCTTAATCCCGTTTCTCTGGTGGGCTCTGGCTTCTCCCCCATCCCCAGCACGAGGAGCAGCAGATGCTGCCAGGGATGGGGAGGGGGGGATGAGGAGAACGTGGGCAGGCCGTGGCTGCGCCCTACTTTTCCAGGGCAAAAATCTGGAGAGGGGGGAAAAAGCGGAGCTGCCGCGTGTGAGAGCGAATCCGGCATCTGCGCCGGCTGGCAGAGCTCACAGCCACGGCCCCGAGCCCTCCCAGCCCCCCCAGAAACACCCACGGGGACAAACCAGGCCGGGGAAAGGGGGACAAGAGGTCTCAGCGGGAATTTAGGAGTCTCCCAGGTGTCCCGGGTGGGATAACACCCATAGGGCCGGGGGATATGGGGCAGGAGCAGAGCTGGGATCAGAGCTGGCAGCGTGTCGTAACTTCTGAGGGGAGGGATGGGTTTGAAGAAGCCGCCGCAGGGCTCCCAGAGGGATCTTTGCCAGCTCCTCAAAGTGCTTAATTCCTTCCCCTTCGGCAGCCGCGGGAGCAGCCGAGATTCACGGCAGCGCTCCCCAGTTATCCCTCCCTCCCTCTCTCGCCGCGTCAGGAGGGATCAAGGGAGCCGCGAAGCTTCTGCCTCCACCAGAATCCAACCCCTGAGCCTCAGGCCAGAGCCTGATCCTCCTCAAATTCCTGCCGGGAAGACGCTGAGTGCAAAACCTCCCCCCGGAATGGGATGCCGAGTTCCCCCCCCGGGGTGACCAAAGGGAGCTGGTGACGACGCTTGGCCAAATTTGGGTGGAAAACCCCAGGATTTGGAGAAGCTTCTGGGAAGAGGGTCACGGGTGCCAAGGGGAGTTCACAAATCCATCCTTGCCCCCCGGCAAAGCTGAGTTGTCCCAGCATTCCCTGAGATCCCAAACCGCCTCCCCGGGCTGAGGTTTGGCAGGAAAAATCATCGTTCCTGCCGAAGAGAAGGAGGCAACAGGGCGAGCACAAACAGCATTTACATATCCTTAATTCTATTTTAGCACCTCTCGGGCTATTTTTGTCGCGCGCCAGAAGCACAACAGGAGAGCAAGGCCAGAGAAAGGGCAAGGAAAGGCTCGGAATGTGGGACAGAGAGAGAGAAAATAAATCCTGGGCATGGGAATGGCTGAGAATTGTCCCACTCTTCACAGCCTCTGGATGAGCCTGGTTTGCTCCTCATCTGGGCAGGACAAAGGGACACAAATGCCACCAAACACCCGTGTGCAGTGTGGCAGTGAGGAGGGGACACCTCACTCGGCTTTCCCTCACTGCCTGGCTGGGAAAAGCAGAGGGAAAAATCCAGGAGTGGGGTGAGGGGACATTCCCGGGGCAGGGGGGGACAGGCCAGGCCGGGCTCTGCAGCATCCTCGCCCGTCGCCAGGACAACGGGATGTGATGGAGCCGCCTCCGGGGTGCTGGGATGGCTTTGGGGTGCTGGGGGAGCCCCCCCAAGTCTCTGGTTCATAGGAGAACCCCCTAAGAGCCACCTGCAGCCAGCACGGACAGGGATGTGGCCATGAGGCACAGCAGGAAAATCGGGATGGACCCCACTGGGACAAGCTCAGATCCCGGTGGATCAGACAAGGCACAGCCCCGGGACCTCATTGCCACTGTCCCACATCCCAGTGTCTCTGTCCCTCCGCCCACACAGGGCAGGGCCCCGGGGCTGTCACAGGGTCCCCTGTGCCCCGCAGCCCCCCCAGCACCCCGGGCAGAGGGGCCGGGAACGCCCCGAGGCTCTGGAGCTGCCATAAAGGTGCAGCTTCGTTTCTTTGCTGTTGGTGCCATGGCAACCTTTCCCACTTGGCTTAATTACAGAGCCGGCTGTGCCTCCGCGGGGGGGCCGGGGGTCTGCTCCTTCCATCCCTGCTCCTTCTATCCCTGCTCCAGCCCTGCTCCCTCCCTGATCCATCCCTAAATCCATCCCTGCTCCTTCCATCCCTGCTCCTTCTATCCCTGCTCCAGCCCTGCTCCATCCCTGCTCCTTCCCTAAATCCATCCCTGCTCCTTCCATCCCTGATCCTTCTATCCCTGTTCCCTCCCTGCTCCATCCCTGTTCCTTCCATCCCTGCTCCATCCCTGCTCCCTCCCTGCTCCATCCCTGCTCATTCTCTCCTTCCCTGCTCCATCCCTGCTCCATCCCTGTTCATTCTCTCCCTCCCTGCTCCATCCCTGCCCCATCCCTGCTCCTTCTCTGCTCCATCTCTGCTCCTTCCCTAAATCTACCCCTGCTTCTTCCCTGCTCCATTCCTGCCATAATCTATCCATCCATCCCTCCATCCATCCATCCATCCATCCATCCATCCATCCATCCATCCATCCATCCATCCCTCCATCCCAACTGGAATTCCCAGCAAGGATTCAATAGGAACAAGGATTCCCCCAGCTTGGCCAGCCCAGACTGCACCTGAAACCGTTCCCAGCTCATCATTTCCTCCCTGTTCCAGAAGAAAACCAGTTTGGGCTGGGATTCTCCACAGGAAACCCCCATCCCACCAGGCAAGAAGATTCCAAAGTGAATCCCAGCAAATCCTTGAGCACCAAACCAGCAGGGACGAGACATCTCCATCCCCGGGGGGATCCCGCGGGAAGTTCCCTGCTCAGGGCGGGGCTGCCAATCTCTCGGTAATTAATTACAAACAATTATCCTCCCGTGGCTGCTGACCCCGAGCCCGTGCCCGGCTGCCAAGCGGGCAGATGGAGCCCGGCCCCCGCGGGCTGGTGGGGAATTAATGACCTTATTGATCCCACAGAAATCCCACAAGCTGTGCCCCAGCCCTGCGGGAGCAGCCGGCCCAACTCCCTCTCCAGGGGAGGATTTTGGGGACATCCAGGACTGGAAAGGCAAAGAATCCCCGGAGGAATGCAATTTTTCGCAATTAAAATTAAAAAGAGAGGAGAAAAAGAGGTGGAAATGAATCCTCTGGAGCTGAGGAGAGCGTGAGAAAGAAAAAAAAAGAAAATAAACCAGAGAGAAGGGAAAATATAAAAACCCAACCCAAGCCAGCAGCAGTGCTGGGTTTCAAAGGTCACCTCTGGGCATGAATTTTAATTTCACACAGGAGTTTTGTTCATTTGTTAATTATTTTCAGATGAAAAGGGAGATATTCCTGCGGAGGGTGAGGAAAGGGCCACGGCAACATTTGAATTTCAAAGGCGAGGCTGTTTGCAAGGAAAACACAAGGGGAGAGAAGGGAGGGAGAACTTTGGGGAGAGAGAGAGGCTGGAGATGTCCCTGCCCTGCCACGGCCTCGCTGGGGACACTCCGAGGGCACCAGGGCTCCAAAAAAGAACCCCTGGAATTGCATCCTGACCCTCTTTCCAGGGAATATCGTGGAAACACATCATGGATTGGGGCATCCTGTGCCTCCTGTCCCCTCCAAGGAATTGGGAGCACCCGGGATGAGCCCTGACCCCAGGATGTGACTCAGGGTGTTGGGAACTTCAGGAATGATCCCAAAACCAACTCCAAGAGGGATTTCTTTTTTTTTTTTTTTTTTTTTTTCCTCTCCGTAGGTTTTTCAACCCCAGGAGGAGGAGGGAGAAGAGAAAAAGCTGTTGGAGCAAAAAGATCCAGGCAGGGAATAAACCAAAGGATGCTTTTTCCTCCTCCTTTTAGCTTTTAGGGCAGCCGTTTGCTTTTTATGGAGCCGGAGGAGCCGAGGGAGCCGCGCGTAAAACACAACCGGGTAAATTAAACCTCCCCCCCATTCCCCGAGGGCAGAACAGCCGTGCCGGGGATGCAGCCGGAATTCCCGGCACTTCCCAGCATCCTGCATCCCAAAACTGCCCCTTCTGGGATGGATCAGACCCCTGGAAACCCTGGATGGAAGGAGAAGTGGCTCCCAAAATCCCACCCGGGCAAATCCCTCCTGGCCCGCCTGGAATTTCTCCTTCCCGGTTTTCCTTTTTGCAGCAGAATTCCCGTGAAATCCCGGGAAATCAGCCCCCAGGAAGGGTCCCGAGCACCGGGGCACAAGGAGTGACCCCACGGATGGGAGAAACCCGAGTTATTGTTCCATGGATGAAGGAAATATTTCCCTTCTCCACATAAAAGCGTTTATCCCACAAGAAGGGCTGAGAGGGAGGAATCCCAGGGGTCAGGGAGACCCTGAACCCCCGGGAAATCTTCCCTCAAACCCCCCAAATCCTCCCCACTGGCCCGCGCCTCAGTTTCCCCGGGGAGCAATGCTGGGGAAGAGGAAGATTAGAGCGAGGATTGATCCTCATTGCTCGCCTCCTCTTCATCTCCCACTGCAAGCACCGGGAGGGAATTCTGCTCTCGGCTCCTCAGCCCTGCCAAATCCGGGGGAAAAGTCCAATTTCCACAGTTCTGAGCCCATCCTGATCTCCTAAAACCCAGCGATTTTCTGCCTGATCAGGAATTAAAGCACGGCAGTGGTGGAGGAGGAGTGGATGAGGATGGAGGGCCGGGGGTGGGGGAAGATCCCAAATCCTCCAGTGGGATAGAAAGGCAGGAAAGGGGCCTGATGACCCCAAACCTCCTCCTCTGCTCACCCACAGATGCCAAGAAGAGGCAGAGGACGCCCCAAAATCCTCACCCTGCATTATAGGGCCACTCCTGGAGCTTCCCCATCCCAGGGGACTCTTGTCCCACCCCATAAATCAGTGATTTTACACTTCCCTGTGGGGTCTGGCTAACGAGGCAGCAATAAAATGAAAGGTAAAAATTATTAATGAAGAGAAGTAGCTTTGCTTCCCTTCTAGGGAATAAGTTTGGCTGAATTCCTGCTGAAATTCCAACCCCGGGTGGCACTGGGGCTGGCAGTGCCACAGCCCCAAGCTGTCCCCACCCGCTGTCCCCACCCCTGGCACCTGCACTGAAATCTCGCCGTATTTTTTGTGTGGCTGCAAGAAAACACCCGAGCCGGGAGTTTGCAAAGATGGGGCGCATTTAAATGCAAATTGCGTTATTTCTGTCTCGGGGAAAAAAAAAAAATAATTTTTTTTTTTTTAAAGCGTCATTAATACATTTTCTGCAATTTGGAGAAATCAGTGGCAATTATTTTTTTCGCAACGAGCCATTAGCCAACTTTCATTTGGAGTGGGGACGGGGTGGGGAGAGGGAGGAGGAAAAAAAAAATAAAATCTCAAGGAAATCATTCTGTGACTGACACATTTCCTCCCAGGTCTTGGAGCTGCCTGCTCATCCCGGGAATAATCACAAAGGGAAGGAGCTAAAAGTACTTCCAGGAGGCGGATGTGCACAAAGCCAAGTGTTTTTCCAAGGGGTTGATCCAGCACGTGCGTGCTCAGATCAACAGGATGGGATTTTTGGGGCTCTTCAGGGATAATTTTGGGGTTGGGAGGAGCCTTAAAATCCGGTTTTTCTTTCCACTATCCCAGGTTGCTCCAACCCGGCCTTGGGCATTTCCAAGGATGCGACATCCAGGATTTTTCCTCCTAATCCTGAGGGTCCAGAAGCTTCTCCAGCGTTTCCTGAAGCTCGTGCCCAGCTGCTGAGGGGTTTGGGGAGGGATTTAGAGGATCAGGTCCGAGGGAAAGGCCTCGTGTTGGGAGGTCTCAGGTATCCGGATGGTTCCTGCCTCTGGAATGTGCAGATCCCCTCTGGAATTGTGATCTCCCGCCTCGCTTTGCTGCTAAATGAAAGGGAGCAGAGAGGAGAGAAGAAAAAAAGAGCGATCCGTGGCCGAGATTAAAGGGAAAAAGGACAAAAATAAAATAAAGGCTCCCAGCTCTTGCTCGTTTTTCCTCCGGGGTGAAGAGTGAAGAGCGAATTTCCATAACGCTGGAAGTGCTCATTAAGCGCTGTTAAGTGACAGTCCCCACCCCCGGAGCGCCGCAGGGGTGGCACTTTCCCCACCAGGAATGCACATTCCAGGCTGTCCCGGGTAGGATTTGGGATAAACCAGAAGTGCCAGGCTGCCAGCGCCACTTGGGAACAATCCCGACACCGATTTAGGGACAATCCTGGCACTGCTCCCGGCTGGTTTTCCTCATCCTTCCTCCCTGCTCACCCTAACCGAAGCAAAGAGCCCCAAAACTCCCCAAAAACAGGTGGGGAGGGACAAAGTCAGAGCCACCAAGCTCGGGGGGACATCCCAAGTGCCATCAGAGCTTTTGCAATGCCACCTTTGTGCTGGATAATTCAGGGAAATTCCTGAATCCTCCTCCCTGGGCACCCAGGAGTGGAGCCAGCAGACCCCCACCCTCAGCACAGAGGGGCTGGTGGGGTCCTGGGGGTCACCTGGGCCTGTCCCTGATTCCCAGTGGTCTCCGTCCATCGATATCCATTGATATCCACCAACATCCGTCAATATCTATTGATATCCCTTGATATCCATTGATATCTATTGATATCCATTGATATCCATCGACATCCATCAACATCCAATGGTATTAATTGATATCCATCGATATCCATCGATATCCATCAATATCCATCGATATCCATCAACATTCATCAATATCCATTGATGTCCATTGATATCCACAGCCATCCATCAATGTCCATTGGTATTAATTGATATCCATTGATATCCATCAATATCCATTGATATCTATTGATATCCATCGACATCCATCCATATCCATCCATATCCATGAACATCCATCGATATCCATCCATATCCATCAATATCAATCAACATCCATCAACATCCACCAACATTTATCAACATCCATCAATATCCACCCATATCCACCAATATCCAGCAATATCCAGCAATATCCATCAATATCCAGCAATATCCAGCAATATCCAGCAATATCCTGGAGTCACACCCCCCACAGACCCTGTCCAGCACAGCAGGACTGCAGTGGGATGAGATCCCCTCCTGCTCTATCCCACCAATCCCAAATCTCCCCCCTCCCCTCCCCTCCCCTCCCTCATCCCTCCCAAGGCCGCGTTCCCTCCTTCCCATAAATCGCTGTCTCCTCACCCCCAGCCCTGCTGCCACCCCCTCGGCCTGGTGACAAATGGCCAGGGTGGCCAGGGGGTGACCAAACCCCCCCTTTCCCAGGAGGGGATGCAGCTCCAGGGTCCTTTTCCCAGGATAATCCCGGTGATGGATGGGTGCTGCCATCCCCGCTGGCCTTTTCCTATTGACTTTTATTTCTTTTTTTTTTTTTTTATTTTAATACACATCATAACCACCGCGCAGCAGCTTCTCCTGAGGGATGGCAAACACCTGGATCAGCACAGGGAATGGATGAGGAGCATAAAACATCCTTGGGATAAATGGTCTTTTGGAAAAGGGACACTGAGGGTTCCAGCAATGCGGTAGCAGCAAGAGAGGAGTTGGACAGCAGCCCTAAAACCACCCTGTGCACCCCAAAATGCACCCAGGTGGGGTCAGGAGGGGTGACAGCATCCCCACAGCCATAGGACTTGAATCCTGCCCTCAGTGGGACTTCCAGGAATCAATTCCCAACTCCTGGAATTCTCTGTCACTGCCTCTCTTCTCTGGTTGTCACCTCCTTCCATCCCAGCACAACCAAATCCCTTCTCACCCTCCCAAAACCACAATCCTGAGGATTATGAGGAGTTTTTTTGGGGAGTCCCCGGGGGTATCCTCACTCTCCATGACGCCAACCCCGGGGCTCTCCAAAGGATCCAGCTCCCTGCTCGGGGTGAAACACATTTTAAGGATCATAAATTCCGTGTGGGTTACCTGGGGGAACTCAATCCCAGCCCCGTATTTCAGCCTGACTGATCTCCTCTCTGCTTTTAGGAGCTTTTTTCATGTCCTCCTTGGCTCCGATATGGATCCAATATCTCCCGCAGCGGCCGAGGCCGTAAAGATAAAAAATGGGATAATTGAGGCCGGGAGTTTTATCGGTGGGAAAATACAAGGAAGCACAAAGCAGCCCTGACAACTGTTTTTGGGGATGGCTGGGAGAGACTCTCCTGCACGGATCCAGCCATCCCAGATCCAGCCAAAGCTCCCAGATCCCGTGGTGGCACCAATTTTGGACTATCGGGATGAGAGAGAGGCATTCAGAGCACCCTGCGAGCTGCCAGAGTGAAGAATTTGGGCTGGAAAAACTTACAAAATGGTGGAGCAGACCCTCCATCCCTGATATTTGGGCCGAAAAATTTTGGATGAAGAGACTCAGCCCCTTCATTCCCTATATTTGGGCTGGAAAAACTTCCAATAGGGAGGAGCAGGCCCTCCATTCCTGATATTTGGGCCAGAAAAAATTTGGATGAAGAGGATTAGTCCCTCAATTCCAGATATTTGGGCTGGAAAAACTTTGGATGAAGAAGATCAACCCCTCCATTCCCAATATTTGGGCTGAAAAAGCTTTGGATGAAGAGGATTAGCCCTTCCATTCCCAATATTTGGGTGGAAATTGTGGAGGGAAAAGGATGAAATCACGATTTTCAGGAATGGAGTCATTTGGGGGTGGAAAAACTTGGGATAAGGTGGATCAGCCTCTCCATTCCCTCTGTTTGGGGTGGGAATTGTGAAGGAAAAAGGGTCAAAATGGGATTTTGAGGAAAGGAGCCATTCAGGGTGGGAAAACTTCAGATAAGGTGGATCAGCCTCTCCATTCCCATTATTTAGGATGGGAACTGTGGAAAGGAAAAGGGTAAAAGTGGGATTTTGAGGGAAAGAACTATTCAGGGTGGGAATACTTTGGATGAAGAAGATCAAGCTTTCCATCCCCGTTATTTGGGGTGGGAATTGTGGAAGGGAAAAGGGCCAAAGTGGGATTTTGAGGGAAGGAGCCTTTTGGGATGTCCCTGCTCCTGTCCCAAGGTCAAGGTTGGAACATCCCAGGGAAAACACCATTAGGTGGGATTCCTCCACTCCAGGAGGATTTTGGCTTTCCCAAGGCTCACCACAGATATCAATCCCATTTTCCATGAGTCAGGAATAGCCCAGAGGGTGGAAAGAGGAGGGAAAGAGGAATGGGAGGGGTGGAAGCCTGATTTAAAACACGGCATTTTATGGAAATAGGAAATGGAGAGAAAACGCCGGGATGGGCTTGGCACAGAGCAGAAATTCTAAGGATATTCAGGATAAAAACCCAATCAATTCCGAGCCACCAGGCAGCCCCATGGAGCTGAGCAGAGCAAAGGGATCCCCTCGGGTTCCTCCCATCATTTTGGGAATGGGATCAACATCCCACAGCAACCCCAGGATTAACCCTCTCCGTGGTCGAGGCCTCTCCAAAAATCCAGCAGATTCCAGCAGAATCTCTCCCCTTGCTCATTCCAACTCTTTTCCCGAACAATTCCTCGCACTTTCCGTCTCCGAGGAACGCCAGTTCCTCCCCACACGATCCCATCTCCATCCCCGAGTGCCTGCACGGAGCCCCAGAGCTCCGGTGAGCCGCTCCCTGGATGAGGCACAGCGCTAATTAAAGCACCCCTGACTACAGCTCCATTACAATTAGCAGACAATTAGCAGCACAAGCTGGCGTGCGGGGAGCGACAAGCACGAGCTGGCAGCCAGACAAACTCCCTGTCCCTTCCCGGCGGGATTGGCTGCTCCCGACGGGGCTTTGGAGATCCTCGGGCTGGGAAATTCCAGCTGCGCTCCCGGCACCAAAACAGCGCTGGAGCTGCTCCACCACACCCTTCCCTTTTTCCTTTTTTTTCCCCTTCCCTTCCTTTTTTTCCCATTCCTTCCATTCTCTTTAATTTCCTTCCTTTTTTCCCCTTCCCTTCCCTTTCTTTTTTCACCTTCCCTTCCTCTATCCGTGTCTGCTC
>JANPWX010020079.1:22746-34555 GCA_024734555.1 Trochalopteron elliotii
CCCCAAAACTCCAGGATTCGGGATTTCCCTTTTTCCAGAGGTGGATTTGAGCCTGGGGATGGGTTGGAACACAAACCAGGATTGAGGATGTCTCTGGACACCCCAGAAGCACAGTGCCACCATTCCCATCCCCAATCTCGACATAATCCTCACCAAAACTCCAGGATTGAGGATTTCCCTTTTTCCAGAGGTGGATTTGAGCCTGGGGATGGGTTGGGACACAAACCAAGATTTTTGATGGCTCTGGACACGCCGGACCTCCATTCCCACCCCAAATCCCAACAAAACCCTCTCCAAAACTCCGGGATTCGGGATTCCTCCTTCCCCTGCACCCAGCCAAGGATCTCTTGGAGCAGCCACGATTATCAACAATTTATCAAAACCCACAACACGCCCGAGCCCTTTCCCCCACCCTCAGCTCTCCAGCGGGTTCCAGGCGGGAATCGCTCGGCTTTCCTTGGATCTTCCTGCCAGAGCTTCACGCTAATTCGGTTTGATCGTGGCTCGCCGGGGTCCCGGAGGAGCTGGGGCTGCGGGGGACAGGCTGGGAGTGTCACCGGGATGCTCCTGGAGAGGGATTGGAGCTGACAGCTCTGCATCCCCAGGGATGCGGGCACCCGCGCCGGGGAGGAGGGAAAAAAAAGGGGATTAAAGGCTGGGAATGAGAGCCCGTCCCAGCAGGGCGTTAATCCCTAAATGCAACCAGCGCCTGCGTTAGAGAGGATCCCACTGGGGCTGTTGTGAGGCTTTATTTGATGGTTTTAATTAATTTATTGCTGAGCAGCCAGCTCGGTGCTCCGCCCACGTGCGTGCCCGGGGATTTTGGGGCCTCTTGGGAGGCCAGGGGTGACCCCAAGCTGTCCCTGGCCCCCGCCACGGGCTGACCCCCATCATCCACCTCCTCACACCACCAGATCCCAGTGACCTGGCCCAGTGGCCCATTTTGGTGGCCCAGTTTGGGGACCAGAGCTGCTCTGAGCTTCCCACCATGTGCTCGACCTTCCCCAAGCAGGGCAGGAACTTCTTCCAGCCCCATCCTCATCATCCTCATCCTCCTCCTGCTGCCAGGCAGCACAGCTGGGCCTGTGGATGGGCTGTAAATCCACCCCAAGCCACCCAGTCCTGCTCATTAGGGGCTCATTAGGTCCCAACATTTAGTGCGGACCCTAATTGGGAAAATGGCACCTAAATGACACCTAATTGGGTGGCCCTAATTGGGTGACCCTGTCCCTGCCCTGTGCTGGGCTCACCCTTCCTGCCCTGAACCCCAAAACATTGAGGGGACAGGGATCCCTAAAGGACCAGGGATGGAGTTGAGGTCACCCTGGGCTGTGTGACATCCCGAATTCCCAGGGGAGTGGCAGCTCAGTGTCACCCCTTGTGCTGTCCTGGTGGCCACTCCATGAGGGGAACGAAGCCACAAAACACCCAGGGCCACCTCAGAGAGTGACAGGGACAAAGACAAAGCCACAAAACACCCAGGGCCACCTCAGAAAGGGACAGGGACAAAGACAAAGCCACAAAACACACAGGGCCACCTCAGAGAGGGACAGGGACAAGGACAAAGCCACAAAACCCCCAGGGCCACCTCAGAGAGGGACAGGGACAAGGACGAAGCCACAAAACCCCCGGGGCCACCTCAGAGAGGGACAGGGACAAGGACAGGCAGAGGCGCTGCGGAGGCGGCGTGGTTGTGTTTCTGTCGCACCAGGGGGGGGAAATAAAAGGAAATAAAAAGCATCTATCAATGATATCATTCCTCCTGGCAGGCTGGGGATGGGAGCCAGGCAGCTGCAGGTGGCAGCCGGAGCCTCTGAAGTGCCAAAGCAGCCGTGACGCCACCGCTGGGGTCACCTCCGTGTCCCCAACACATGGATCTGCTCCCCCCCGGACACTCCAGGGTGCTCGGGGCTGCACCCAGCACAGGGACCCTCTGGGACCTTGGTCCTGGCAGTGTCCCCTCTGCCCAGTGTCCCCCCATCCCTGCTGTCCCCACAGTCCCCTCTATCCTCGCTGTCCCCTCTGTCCCTGCTGTCCCCACTGTTCTCACTCTCCCCACTGTCCCCTCTCTCTCCATTTTCCCCTCCCTCCCCACTGTCCCCATTGTCCCCTCTGTTCCTGCTGTCCCCACTGTCCCCATTGTCCCCTCTGTTCCTGCTGTCCCCACTGTTCTCAGTCCCATCTGTCCTCTCTCTCCTCTCTGTCCCCGCTGTCCCGACTGTTGTCACTGTCCCCACTGTCCCCTCTTTCCCCACTGTCCCTGTCACCTTCACCATCCCATTTCCCACCCCAGGAATGCCAGTAGGGATCCAGTGACTGATGGGCTGAGCCAAGACAAAGGTCCCGGCCTTGTCCCTGTGCCAGCACCAGGAGCACCCCGGAGCACATTTATGGCTCCCATTCCTCCCTTACACATCCCCAATTGTTCCCTGCAGGCTCACACAGCTCTTGGAGGGCAATAATTCCCATGGGACCGGTGGTGGGCACTGGATTTGGCCCTCCCAAACCCCATCCCGAGCCTCTGGATGTGACAAACCCCCCAAATCCCACACCCCAGGGGCTGCACATCCCAAAACACACTCCCGGGGTTTTCCTCGCTTCATCCTCCTTCCCATCATCACTCCAGAGAGGAAAATGGGACGGGCTCCTCTCCCTCCTGCCTCCCCCGGGCTCCCTGAGGAGCAGCAGGCAGATGTTTGCTCGGTGCCGATCTGCATCCTGCTGGATTCCATAATAATATCAATTATCCCGAGCTTTCATCCACGGAGCTGCGCGTTCCCCGGGAAATAGAGACGGATGGAGCCGCCGTGCCGCCAGCCCGGGGCGGGGCTGGGGACACCGGCCTGGGGGACAGATGGGCAGGTCACAGCGGTTGGGAGGGGCGGGGATAGCCCGGGGCTGGATTCCTTTTGGGAATTGGGGAAACGCTGAAAAAAAAATAAAAAAATAAAAAAATAAAAAAATAAAAAAATAAAAAAATAAAAAAATAAAAAAATAAAACTCCTTTGCTGCCTCAGCTGGAGCTGGGAGGAGCAGAGATTCCTGAGGACATCCCGGCTCCAGGTTTGGGATACACGATGCTGGCACCTCCTTGTGAGGGCATTGTCACTTGAGTGTCACCTGCCGGGAGAATCCCTGCCCTGGCACCTCTCCCTGGTGTAGCCCTGGTTTTGTACCTGAAATAGTTTGGTTTTCTGAAATTCTTTTCCCAAGGAATTTTCTGTAAGCAGGAGAGATGTTTTTGTAACTGTACCTGTGTTATTCATTCCTTTTCCTAGGAGGGACTTCTTGATGTCCCTCTGCTCTGACCAATGTGATTGAAGAGGTTTTCCCTTTGTTTTCACCAATCGAATTGGTCTGTGTAGAATGGTATAAAAGGGAGACACATCCCAAAAATAAAAGAGTCATTTTCAGCCTTCTGAAGTTCAGAGTCTGTGTCGTCGTGGTGTAAAACAGCCTCACCCTGGGGCTTCCCTCTCCCTCAGGGCTGAGTCAGGAGCAAAGGGTGAGATGGGATGAAAGTGGCAGCACCCCAAATTTCCCCTGAAAAGCCGGATTTTCCCCAGGGGATGATGCTGTCCCTGCTGCCTGGGCTGCCCGACAAACTGGGGATCCTTTTATTTCCACTCTCCTTCCCATTTTGGCAGCACTGGAGTCAAGTAGCTCAATTAAGCAATAACTGCCTCTGTACAGCTGCCCACACAGCCTGCGGTAAATAATTAAATGCTGAAATAATCCGGCAGATGGGAAGCAGCATGGAGAGGGATCTGAGAGAGGAATCCTCCCTCCTGCCCCGCACATCCCTGGCCCTGCCACAGCGCCGAGCCACGAAAACCTGGGGAAACTCCTGGGGGGGGAAATCCCAACCCCCACCACGTGTCCTTAGCCCCGGGGCGGCGGCAGGAGAAGAAAAAACTTGGGAGAAACATGATGGAAAATTTTAAGCGAGCCCCTGGTGTTGATCTGGAGGCGAAGCACATCCCCGAGCCAGCCCGTGGCTCCTCTCACACATCATCCTCATTTTATCTGCTCCAAAGCAGAGCAGGAGCGTCATTGAGAGGCCTAATTAGCAGCCACTGATAGATAAATATTAATTCCAATTAATCAGGGATGAGGATCCAGCGTGGAGCTGGGAGGGTTTGGCACAGGAGCCCATCCTGAGCATGGAATTGGTGTCATCGCTGTGCCACGTTCCCTGTTCCCTCCCAGGGACCACCAGAGCCAAGCAGAGGCAGTGAGAGCCTTTCCAAAGCGTGCTGCAGCCCCATCCACCTCCCAAATCCTGAAGGGAACCCCCCAAACTGTTTAATGATCACTAAAATCAGCTCCTGCTGTTCCAAAGGCCCGGCACACGGAGCTGCCTGAGGGCAGTGGATGTTGTTCCACGGTGATTCCAGCTCCCAACAGGCAGAAATTCTCCTCTCCATATTCACATTTCCATCACATCCTCCTCAGACAGCTCCTCTCCACTCCTCCATCTGCTTAAATGCCACCTCCGAGAGGGATTGGCTCGGAACAGCTTCTCCCCTCATCGTTAGCTCGCCGCTCTCCTCCTCAGGATTTGCATGCTTGATCCCGGGAATTCGCCAGGGCTTCGGATTTTGTGGGGTCTGGGAGCCAGGCAAAACGTGTCAGCCTAGGGGTGGGGAAGGGGGTGGCCTCAAAACCTGAATTTTTTCATGGAAACAGCAGATTTTTGGGTGCAGAACAGCCCTGGGAACAGCTGAGGTGTCCCATCCCAATGTCACCCACTTGGGGACATCCCTGGGGAGGGTCCTGCTGCAGACTCACAGCCAGGAGTGATTTATGTTCTGAGTGTGAGCTGAATCTCAGCTGGGAACTGATTCTCCTGCCAGATCCACCAGCTCAGCACCTGGTGAATCAGACTGGGAAAGGGGTCCTGGGAATTATATCAGGAAAATGATCCTGGGAATCAGATTGGGAAAGTGATATCAGGAATCAGATCAGGAAAATGATCCCGGGAATCAGATCAGGAAAGGGGTCCTGGGAATCAGATCAGGAAAATGATCCCAGGAATCAGATCAGGGAAGTGGTCCTGGGAGAAGCCTTCCTGAGCCTTATCTCTGTTATCAGCTCCCGGCCAATTCCCGAACAGCCTTGAGCTCAATCCCACACTCAGCCCAGGCCCATGGCGCAAAATGCAATCCTGGGATGAACTGGGATAAACTGGGATAAACTGGCATGAACTGGGATGCTCTGAGTCTCCCCTCATCCTGCCTGGAGATGCTCACGATCTCCTCAGCGTGCTCACTGTCCCCAGATCTACTGTCACCTCTGACGGCTCCATCCTTCAGCCAAACCCCCTTTTGTCACCTCCCAGCCTGGCCTTTGGGGACCCCCCCAGGCCTGTCCCCCCCTCTCTTTGTGCCGGGAGTGCGCCGGGGGCGGGGGGGACAGCGCAGCTGCTGCTGGCAGGGGATGTGACAGGGGATGTCACAGCCCCTTCTCCCTCCCCCGGCACGCGCTGTCACCGCGCGTTTTCCCCGGGAGCTGCTGGAATAATTTGCATCCGCCACGACGCAGCTTCTGGGCCGTGTTTGTCAAAGTCAATCTGCGGCTCGCTGCCTCGGGAGATCCCTCGGCGTGATCGCGACAGCCGAGGCTCCGGGATGGGCACGGGCAGCGCTCCCGAGCTGCCCACCGAGCCGCGGGCACAGCCGGGGGGAGCCCGGCACCTCCCGCCCGTCCCAGCGCGGCCCCCGGGGCTGGAAATGCTTGGGAAGAAGAAAGGAAAGAGCCACCGGTTTGTGGGTGACACCAGGACAAGGTGTTGCTGTGTCCCCTCACCCCTGGGATGAGCAGTGATGGTCCAAAGGGAGTCAACACCAGTGCAGGAGCATCACCCCAAATTCCAGCATCAGTTCATATGAACTGAACCCCAGGGATGCAAATTCTTGGGAATCAAAGAGAAAAGAGCCCCCAGCTGGTGGGTGGCACCAGAACAAGGTGTCACTGTGTCCCTTCATCCCTGGGGTGAGCTGTGATGATCCAAGGAGATTAAACACCAGAGCAGGAGCATCACCCCGAATTCCAGCATCAACCTCATCTCCCTGAACCTCAGGTGTGCAAATTCTTGGGAGGCAGGAAGGAAAGAGCCACCAGCTTGTGGGTGACACCAGGACAAAGGTGTCACTGTGTCCCCTCATCACTGGGATGAGCTGTGGTGGTCCAAGGGGACTCAACACCAGAGCAGGAGCATCACCCCCAAATTTCACCATGTTCCCCTGAAGCCCAGGGGTGCAAATTCTTGGGAAGCAAAGAGGAAAGAGCCACCAACTTGTGGGTGACATCATGACAAAGGCGACCCTCGGGGACATCCCTGGGATGAGCCACGGTGCTCCAAAGGGATTAAACACCAGCGCAGGAGCATCACCCCCAATTCCAGCATCAGCCCCCATTTCTCTCCACCCAGAGATTCCAATTCTTGGGAGGAAGGCAGGAAGGAGCCACCAGCTTGTTGGTGACACCAGGACAAAGGTGTCGCTCTGTCCCCTCATCCCGGGGTGAGCCATGGTGCTCCAAAGGGATTAAACCCCAGCACCCCAAACATCAGCAGTAAACGCCAGCATCACCCCAAATTCCAGAATCAGTCCCCACTTCCCTCCAACCAGAGATTCCAATTCTTGGGAGGCAGGAAAAAGTGCCCCAAGCCTGTGGGTGACACCAGGACAAAGGTGTCCCTTGGGGACATCCCTGGGATGAGCCACAATGCTCCAAAGGGATTAAACACCAGCACAGGAGCATCACCCCAAATTCCAGCATCAGCCCCCATTTCCCTCCACCCAGAGATTCCAGTTCTTGGCAGGCAGGAAGGAAGGAGCCACCAGCTCATGGGTGACACCAGGACAAGGTGTCACTGTGTCCCCTCATTCCTGGGGTGAGCTCTGATGATCCAAGTGGACTCAACACCAGAGCAGGAGCATCACCCCAAATTCCAGCATCAACCCCATCTCCCTGAACCCCAGGGATGCCAGTTCTTGAGATGCAGGAAAAAGAGCCCCCAGCTTGTAGGTGACACCAGGACAAAGGTGTCCCTTGGGGTTCTCCAAAGGGGTTAAACACCAGAGCAGGAGCATCACCCCAGACTGCAGCCCCAGCCCAGGGTGTTGTCACCACCTGGGGGGGCTCAGCCCTGCCTTGTCCCCATCCCTGTCACCATGGGAAGGGGCCAGCGGCCACTGCTGAGTGTCCCCTGGGTGACAGCTGTCCCTGCCATCGGCTGGTGCTCTCCGGAGAGCCTGGCTTTGTTCCCTGCACAAAGGGAGCGGTGACAGCCCCGGCAGTGAGGGATCAGCGCTGGCTGGGAGGGGGACAGGGTTTGTCACAGCCCTGCCAGGTGTGGTGGCACCGGGCTGAGGGCACAGATGGAAAGAGGGAAGAGCCAGGGGTCTTCCAAAAGGGCTCAGCCCCCTCAGCATCATCCCTGCTCCTCGCTGATCCCCCAAAAACGCCCCAAAAAATCGCTTTATGGGGTGCGCCAGCCCATGTTCCCTCAGGTTCCTGACCGACAAGTGTGACAACGGCGACACGTGGGGGTGGTGACAGCGGTGCCACAGCCCCGGTGGGGTGGAGCCAGAGCTTTTCCAGCTCTCCCAGGACCCTGCAGGCTCCGTGGCACAGCCAGAGGAGCCCAGAGCAGTGGCAGAAGGTGCTGTGACCTCCAGGGCGCTGTGACAACCCCTGTGCCCGTTCCCCCAGGGCAGGACACGCTGCTGTCCCCACCCTCAGCTCCATCCCGCCATCCCCTCACTCACCTTCCTGCCAGCCCTCCTAAATCCCAGCCAGCCTCATCCAGGAGCTCCATCCACGGCCTCCCCTCGGCTCCCAAAGTTCCCAATTCCAGGGGAGTGGGGGCTGTTCTCACTTTGCTGCGCTATCTATAGTCCCCTCTATACCTCTATATATAGATCCTATAGCTCCCAGCTAATCCCTCCGCAATCATAAAACCATTAAATTAATTAACCGGGGGAAAGAGAGGGGGGAAAGGGCTGGAGAAGAACAGAGGAGAGGGGTTTTTTGACATTTATTTATACCCCAGGTCAGCCCCAGGATATTTATACCTGGATTTATACCCCAGCCCAGCTCGCTCTGGCCACGAGGAGCAGATCCATGAACTTTCATTCCAACCTCTCCTGATGTTCCAGCTGGGAATGAGGCAGGAAAAGAGCTGCAGGTGCTGGAAATCTGCATTTCCCCGCTGGATCCAGCGCCTGGATGGGATGAGATGGGATGGGACGGGATGAGATGGGATGGGTGGGAGGGCGGAGCTGATCCCCACACCCATCCCTGTTTTCCCGGCTGAGAATTCCAGGCGCGGGCAAGGGAGGAGGGTGTGAAGTGGTGACGATCCAGGAGCGCTGCCAGGAGCGAGGGAGCCGCAGCCGGCAGCGGGAGCAGCCGCAGGCTCTGGATGAGCCCCTGGATTGGAGGGGAGAGCTCGGCGTGGGCCGAGCCCGGCGTGTTTGCAACCAAATCCCAAACCCCGGCTCGTCTGCTTTGGGCTCCGGGAATGTTTGTCACCCCGGGCTGGGCGGCCTTGGAGCCTTCCCAGGGAATCTGGGACAAATCTGGGGCTGGAGGCAGCGGGGGAAGGAACAGGCAGGTGGAGAGATGGGAATGTGGGGAGATGGAAATGTGGAGATGAGAACGTGGAGAGATGGGAATGTGGAAAAATGGGAATGTGGAACAATGGGAACATGGAAAAATGGGAATGTGGAAAGATTGGAATGTGGAGATGGGAATGTGGAGAGATGGGAATGTGGAAAAATGGGAATGTGGAAAAATGGGAATGTGGAACAATGGGAATGTGGGGAGATGGGAATGCTGCGGATCCATCTCACCTTGGCTTCCCCTATCACCTTGTGTCCCCACTGTCACATTTGTCCCCTCATCTCTGTGAGTCAGGGACTGGGGGAACATGGGTAAATCAATCCCATAAAGGGATTTTTGGGGTATTTTTGGGCTCAGCAACGAGCAGGGATGACCCTTTGGAAAACCTCTGGCTCATCCCTCTTCCCATCAGCCCGGTGTCACCGCCCCTGTGACAAAGGGACAGAGCCCAGGGAGCGGCCAGGAATGCTAGGATCGGGAATGCTTCCCTTTGATCCCCCCCGGCTGATGGATGGGCTGTCTGCCTGCAATCCCCGGCCGTCACTCAGCCTCTAATCCGCAGCCCTGGCGCATTCTCCTCGCTGACAAGGAGCTGACACGGTTTTCATGGCACTTAATCAGCTCTTTAAATTTAATGCCCCAATCGGCTGCATCTTGCGGCGGCCACTCCGCCCCGGGCCGGGCCCCGTGGAGGTGGAGGGCGGGCAGGAGAGGGGGAAATCCCTCACTGGAATTTCAAGGATGAAGCTCTTTTGCAGCAGCCAAAAGCTCCCCAAAAACAAAACAAAAATAATCCCAGCTCGGCTCGTTTTCTCTCCTTCCATGGGAAGAGCCCAGAAATCAGCTGGGTGTGGTGGCCTCGGGGCTGCCCCACAGGATCCAATTTTGGATATTCCAACCCCTTGGATGCTCAGGAATTCCCCCAGGGCCACAGGGACACTGTAGTGGAGCAAATCCCGTGGTGACAACCGGGTCACGACCACGGTGGAGGTGACAGGGAGGTGACACAGGGATGAGGGGTTGGTGGACAGGGCTGGAAGATTAGCTGGGATGAGGGAGAGGAACATCGGGAACGGGCAGGGACAGCAGGGACAGCAGGGACAGCAGGGACAGCAGGGACATCCCAGCAGCTCCTGACAGCCAAAGGCAAGTGATGAGGGAGGCTGGGGGTGATGGGCTTCATTTCACCCCAAAAAACCGTGGAAAACCACGGGAATGGAGAGCCAGGGGAGGTTTTGGGGGGTGAGCACGGGGATGGGGATCAGCACAGGAATGGAGTGAAGACAGGGATTGGCACAGGGATAAGGATGAGGACAGGAAATGGGATGAGGGTGGGAATGGGAATGGGCACAGGGGATGGGAATGAGCACAAGGAATGGGCACAGGGGTAAGAATGAGGACAGGGAATGGGATGGGCACAGGGAATGGGAATGGACACAGGGATGGGGATGAACACAGGAAATGGGATGGGCACAAGGATAAGAATGAGGGCAGGGAATGGGAATGGGAACAGGGAATAAGATGGGCACAGGGAATGGGATGAACACAGGGATGCTGGCAAGGCTGGAGCAGCCTCCCAGAGATCTGAGAGCTGCTGGAATGCAGCCAAGGGCTCCCCCCATGCCAGCCCAGTGTGTCCATGTGGAGTACTCAGCACTGAAGCCAGCAGGGTGGCACCTCCTAGTCCCCTGGCTGAGCTGGGATTCCTTCACGCCCAGCACCATCCCGGGTGCCAAATCCTTCCCGATCCCGAGCTGGCACCTCCCTCCTGCCACCAGCTCTGCTCTCCACACCGCAGAGATCCAGGGATTTGGGAGACAGGAGCGATTTCTCTCCCTTCACCTTTCTTTGTACTCCTATGCTAATGACAACAATGAGAATTAAATATCTCCCGAGCAGCACAACAAAGGGCTCTGCGGAGAGGAGATCAGCGTGACCGAGCTGGAGGCCCTTCCAGGCAGGATAAAAACAACCCTGGAGCAGGAGCAGGAGTGAGGAACAGCGGGGTGGGGGGCACCGCACCCCCCTGAGCTGGGGGCTCATCATGGGTGCATCAAAACCTCATCCAGGGGGGAAAATCCTTGGGGAATAAACCCTCCGAGCCTTGGACCAGCTGGATCTGGAGCCAGAGCGTGCTGGAGCACACGGATGGGCAGCAGAGCAGCCCCCTCAGGCCCCCCCTGCCCCCGCCCCGGCCCTCACATGCCGCGCTCCGTGCGGGAGGGAAGGCGATGGCCTGGGATGCTCCAGCCTGCCCTACATTCCTCCTAAATATAGCAGCCAGGTGCTGCCACTTCACCCGGCTCGGGGAGGGAGAGGCCGGGTGGTCCTGCCTGGGAGGCTGGGATGATCCTGGATAAATCCTGGAATGATCCTGGAATGATCCTGGAATGATCCTGGAATCCTGAGCCCACTGCTCCTGGCACCACCATCCCCATCCTCGTGTCACCTCTCCCACCCTGCCTGTGACAAGCAGTGCCAAGGGGCTGGTGGCACCCTGGGGACACAGCCAGACATCCAGATGGACCCACTCTCTCCTTGTGGTTTTTTTTTTTCCTTCCCAACACAAGGAGCTGTCCCAAAAATAGCTGGGAACAGCTTCCTGTGCCCCAGCACAGGAGGAGGAGGAGGAGGGGAGGCAGCTCTCACCTTCTGCTTCCCAAAATTCCGGGGAATGAGGAGTGCCAGGGCTGGGAGAAAGGAGAGAAGGGTCAGTGTGTCCCCAGGTGCCTCCTGTCTGTCCCTGGTGAGGGATGGAGCGTGGCTGGGTGCTGCAGATTCCTGGCTGGATTTTGGGAATTTTCCCACCAGCAAAACATCATTTGCTGCCCAGCCTGGTGCCTTTCTGCCCCTTGCTGGCTTTGCTCAGCACTCTGCCCCTCCAGGTCTGGCGGTTCCAGTAAAATCCCCCTGTCCTGTGTTGGATCCCAGCTCCCATCACTGCTCCCGTCCTGGATTTCTGCTCATCCTCTCCAAACCCCACAGAGAACAGACCCTGGCTGGGCTCTGGGTCACCCCAATCCCTGAGGAGCTCATAGACCCCATCCCCAGGCAGTCCCTGATGCTCCCACTCAGGGATTTGACTCCCCCATCCCAATTTTGCCCCTCCTGCAGAAATCTCAATTCCCCACCCCCCCTTCCCTTCCCCAGCACCGCCGTTATCCCTCCCCAGGATCAC
>JANPWX010020080.1:0-10110 GCA_024734555.1 Trochalopteron elliotii
CTTCCGCACTGCGCCGCCCGCCCCGGAAGGGAGGGGAACGGGGGGCCGGCCCTGGGGCCGAGCTGGGGCGGAGCCGTGCCTTAAACAAGCCGAGGCGTGTGCTGAGCACGGCCAGCCCGGAGTGCCGCTGCGGGATTATTGCGAGGGGCGAAATCCAAGGGACGGCCTGAGGAACAGCCTCAGGAACAGACTGAGCCACCTCTGAGGCACCAGTCACAGAACAGAACCGTGGAATATCCCCAGTTGGAGGGGATCCACAAGAATCATCGGGTCCACCCCCTGTCCCTGCACAGACACCCCAACAGTCCCACCCCGTGCATTCCTGACAGCGCTGTCCAAACGCCCCTGGAGGCTCGGGCAACCTCTGAGCCGTGCCCCTTCCCTGGGGAGCCTGGGCAGTGCCCAGCACGCCCTGGAGGAAGAACCTTTCCTGATACTCAGCCTAACCCTCATTCTTCTGCTGCTAATAGGTTAATAAAGGAGTTTATCAGCTTTTGCTCCCCTTCACTGATACTCAAGGTCATGAAAATTTGCTCTACTGTTCTGAAATAATTACAGATTTTAGACCTCCCTCATTCTCTCCAGACTAGAATCATGTGAATTGATTTTTGATCTTCTTTCTTTTGGTTTCTGTGGGTTTTAAGCTGCATGGAGAAGGTGTCTGTGGACGCGGCACCCCGGGAACGGTGCTGGGAAGGGTAGGATGGCAAGGAACTGCACAGAAACCCAGAAGCAGCAGTGGATTGGGAGCTGGTGATCCTGCCTCAGTCACACCCTCCTGGACAGTTTGTGCAGTGATAATATTCCTATTTTCCTTCCCGAACATGGAGCTGGAGGAGAACAGAAGTGTTTGCATTGGTGAAAAGGGGAACAACAGGGAAAAACTGCTGTTCGTGTCCTCAGAGAGCAGTGGGAAGAGCCCGAGAGAAATACTGGCTGGCTGAGGGATCCTTGTGTCCCCTCTGGAATAAATTCCTGTGTCTCCTCAGACCTGCTGGTTTGCAGTAGTGTTTGGGCACATTTCGCTGCAGTTTTGTTTCTTAATAACTGGAAATCCATGGATTTCTGGATGGTTTCTATAAGTTCTCCTATTTTGTAGGGGCTGCACGGTGAGGTCAGTATTGTGAGGGGAGTCCCTGGCATTTGTTTCCAAGCAAAACTGGGAATTGTCTAGAAACCCTTATTTTCTGGGAGGCACTGGGTTTGTTTTCCCTATCGCCGCATAATCCAGGATGCTCCTGGAGCTGTGTTAGGCACTGGCCTGAGGGGAGGGCTGCATTTATTTAATTTTGTATTTTTTTAAAATTATTTTTTACTTTTTGATTTTTGTATTTTTTCATATTATATTTTTTGTTATTAATTTTTTCATGTTGTTTTATTTTTTGTTTTGTATTTAAAATGTTTTTTTGTTTCATTTCCTCTATTTTTATATTTTTAGTCTAATTATTTATTTATTTTATTATTTTATTTTATTTTAGCTTTTTATTTTTAAATTACTTTTAAATTTTTATTTTGAATATTTTATATCTGTTTTTTTATTTTCGTATTCTTTTATTTATTTTGTATTTTAAAATTTATTTTATTTTAATTTTTTACTTTAAATTTTGGTTATTTCATTTATTTTCTCTGTTTTCCTTTATTTTTTATAACTGTTGAATTTTATTTTATTTTTAATTTTTAATTTTATTTATTTTATTTTATTTTATATATTTTTGTTTTATTTTTCATGTTTTCTTTGTTCCTTTTCTTTTTTCCTTACTCTTTCTTACCCCGAGTATGTGGAAGCTTGGCTGTTGGCAAGAAAGAAGTTGAGAAGTGACCTCCGTGTGCGCTGGACGTCTGGCTCTGATTGAGAGCGCAGTTAGCAAAACCCTCTGTGTTTTCTGCTGAATTAAAAAACCTGAAGGGAGAAGGCTGTGCACACCGTGGTGCCGTTTTGTTTTCCTTTCAACCCCCAAAGAGGTCTCTTTCTACCCACGTACAGCATTAGCAGCAGTAACTGCATGTCGACGTGTATTTCAGAGGTAGCCATAAAACAAAGTAGACATTTTATTTTGTAACTCTCCGAACCAACTTGTTTATTAACAAAGAAATCCAAAACAAAGCAAACAAAAAAACCAAAACAACCCCCCCCCAACAACCTACCCCGAGAAAACACAGAAAGAGAAAATATGCCCATATTATTTTAATAAAGATTAATAAATATTTACCCCTTAGAAAACCAGGCTAATTTAAAGCTAATTGATTGTGGTTCTGATGTGTCAGGTTAATGAATTCATCAAGTTTAAAATATCGTCTAAAATATAAACAAACACGATTTAAAAAAAATACATAGAAAAATATAAGTAACAAAAAAAGAACTATAAAATACGAAAAATAATATCAATAGTATAAATTAAGACAACATAATATTATTACATGTTACGTATATTATAATATGTATAATATACATAATATAATATACATAATATAAAAGATAAATTGTAATGATTAATATAAATATCAAAATCTTAAATATAAAAAATATCGAAATATAGCCTAAAGTAAAGGCTTTTTTTTGTTTCCATTTGGTTGATGGCGAGGTTCTCGTAGTTGCTGTGGCTGGGAGTCTTTCGGGGCATTTGTTTTCGAGGATGTTCGGAAGGGCGTTTTTGGCCCCGTTCGTTTCTTTGCCTCCGCTCTGTGCCGGCCCCGGGCCGAGCTGTGCGGCAATGCTGCCGTCGTGTGGACAGAGAGCGGTACTGCAGCTGCCCCCCGTGCCCGTCCTCAAGTCCAGGGCTGAGATATGAGGCAGTGCTGCCGCTGTGTGGACAGAGAGTGGTACTGCAGGTCCCCCCCGTGCCTGTCCCAGAGGCAGGTGGGAGCCCAGGGCCGATCTGTGCGACAATGCTGCCATCGTGTGGACAGAGAGCGGTACTGCAGCTGTCCGGGCTGAGCTCGGAGGNTCGTGTGGACAGAGAGCGGTACTGCAGCTCTCCCCCGTGGCCGTCCCCGGGGCGCGTAGCGGCACCGGGATGCGAACTTGGGGCCGGTGCTGCCGCCCGAGCGGCGAAAGATCACGGCCAAAAGGGCGGGAAAAATGCAAGGAGCCCGGGCGCGTGGCAGCCGACTGCCTGCGCGCGACCCGGACCACGGAGCCGCCCGGGAGCGATTTTCCGCGGCGCATCCACACGCGCGGACACGGGGTGGGGACTGAGCGGCGCCACGGGCGGGTTCAGGCCGTCGATTTAGTTAGGCGCCTGTGCGAGCAGCCGGGGGAAAGGGGCCCTTCGGAGTGCCACAAACAAGATGGCGGCGCGGCGCGAGGCGCTTGACCTTCCTAAAATGGCGGCCAAAAGGGCGGGAAAATGGATGGACCCTGCGGGTGTCTATCCGACTGCCTGTGCGCGAGCCCGACCACGACGCCGCGTGGGAGCAATTTTCCGCGGCGTATCCAAGTGCGCGGACACGGGATGGGGGCTGCGCGGCGCCGCGGGCGGGTTCGGCATTTCTTTTTTTAGTCAGGCGTCTGTAGAAGGCAGCCGGGGGGGCTTCGGCGTGCCACAAAAAAAGATGGCGGCTGGACCGGAAGTGGCTTCACCCACAACCAAGATGGCGGCGAGGAAGGGCGGAAGTCACGTGACACTCGTCGGCCCTGAACTGCAGTACCGCTCTCTGTCCACACGACGGCAGCACTTCCTCCGAGCTCAGCCCGGGCAGCTGCAGTACCGCTCTCTGTCCACACGACGGCAGCATTGCCGCACAGCTCAGCCCGAGGCACCGGCACGGAGCCGAGGTCTGACGAAAACCGCCGAGTTTCCCCGAACGGCCGAACCCAGCCGAGTTTAGCCGACTTCAACTACGTCCAGCCGAACGAGCTGCGCCCAACCAAGCCGAGGGCAGTTCCGGGGCGGCCCCGGGCCGGTGTCCGCCGTCACTGCCGCTTCCTCGGCGGGCGATTCGAAGACGATGTCGGGGGCCGGTGCCGGTCCCCCGGCGGGCGGGCGGGACCCGCTGTCGCTGTGCCCGGAGCTGGAGCACTCGCTGACGCTGCTGGAGCCGGGCGAAGCCCCCGGAACGTTTAAAAGCCGCTTATGGCCTAAGGGAGAGGGATTTCTCACAAGGACACGTAGTGACATGGACAAAGGGAACGGCCTTAGGATGAAGGGAGGCAGGTTTAAATATCAGGAAGAAATTGTTCCCTGTGAGGGTGGTGGGGCCCCTGGCACAGGTTACCCAGAGAAGCTGTGGCTGCCCCTGGATCCCTGGCAGCGTCCAAGGCCGGAGGGGGCCCTTCCTAACCCACCCACCCACCCTGGGACCCTGCCAGGTGAGATGCTCCCCCTCCCCTTGCTTTGCAACTCACACTCTGCAATGGCAACACCTCTTTTATTAAAACTCAGCTGAGAATTTTCTTCACTTCCAGATCACAGGATATACTGAGGTTGAGAGGGATCCTAAAATCTGACTCTCAAGTAGATGGACCATTTGAGAATTGAACTCCCCACCTTGGCATTACCAGGACTCTGCTCCAACCAACTGAGCCAATCTGTGAGTCACAGGGAAGGAGCTCCATAGGATGGGAATCTTTGGCACCACTAAGGGAATTGCAGAGCCTTCTTCTCTGCTAAAGGTGCTTCACACCAGGCCCTGGAATGGCTCTAGGGCAGAACTGGCTGGCACCTCACATGACAGCACAAAACTCTTCCAGTAATGCTGATTTCCTGCCCTTTCCAGGGTTTACCCAACAGCCATAAAAGTGCTCACACCATGTCCTTTCCAGGCAGAAATGAGCAGGACAGGTCCTGAGGCTTCCCTTCTTCCACAGCCAAAGTTCTGGAGACAGGCAGGGCTGGTCCCACCTGCAGAGGGGAGTTTCCTGAAGGTGAGTGTTGCCTGATGGCAGCTGCTGAGGCCAGGGCTGCTTTTCTGGCCCAGAGCTGCACAGAGGCCTCGGTGGTTCCCCTTGCTGCCAGCAGCGTTCCTTGGTGTTTCTTGCAGGTGTCCTGGGTGGCTGGAAGCACAGGGAGGAAGGAGGCTGGCAGCCCCAGCAGCCCCTGCTGTGCTCGGCCCCTGCAGGAGGAGCTGTGCCTGCAGTGCCCTGCCCGGGGCAGCAGCAGCCAAACCCAGGGCCCAGGGCTGGGCAGGGGCTGCTCGGGCAGGGCTGGCACAGACACGGCCCCGGGGCTGCCTCAGCTCCTCAGCCAGGGGCTGCTCTCCCCGGGCACCTGGAGATGCTGCAGCCCGGACAGAGGCACCCACATCCCAAAAGCTCTCCAGAAACAGCTGCCATTGCCTGGGAATGGGGCTGGGGCTGTCTGCAGAGGGGCTCAGACAGCAATTCCCTGTTCCCACGGCTCCCATGCAGCTGCCAGGTATGTCCTGGCCACCCCAAATGCCCTCCCTTCCAGCCTGGGGCCGTCATCCAGCAGCAGGATTGAAGCCCAGGGAATTTCCCCTCACAGAAATTAACTCCTGAGCAATGCTGTCAGAGGTGCCTTAAAACAGAAGGTGAGAGTCAGACCAATTTATTTGGATGAAGTCTGGAGTTTTTCAGGGAGCCCGCTGGAAGTGCAGAAGTGATGGAAAGCTTTTGCAGGTGGATCCCACCAGAGGTGTGTTGAAGGCAGGGATGTGCATCCCTTTCCTGAGGGAAAAGAACTTGCAGAGGCCCCTGCTGAGGCTCTGAAAGGAGCTGAGCCCCTGCAGGGAGAGAATCCTGCCGTGGGCACAGGGGCTGCCTCAGCCTTCTCCTGCTGGAAAACATCACCTGGAGCCCCAGCTCAGGGGCTGGGATCTGCTCCATCCCAGGTAACTGTGCCAGGTGAGCCCCAGGGACATGGCTGGGGCTGGGGGATGAGGGTTTTAAACAGCAAAATCTGTGAAAGATAAACCTGTCCTTGAAACAGGTGTGTTTGTCCTGTGAAAGACAAACCTCCCAATGCTGCTGAGCCTCCTTGGAAGCTCTGCTGGCTCCTGACACAGCTGGTGTGAGACAGGCAGCTCTGCATGGGAATGTCCACGGGGCACTGGGAGGGCATTGCAGTGGGAATTGAGCAGGGAATCTGGGGCTGTGGGTATAATTCATCTGAACTAGCAAAGGTGACAGCAAACTCCAAATCTGGGCCCCAAACAGAGAACAAGCTTCGTGCTGCCCTGTCAGCCAAGCCCCTGGGCTGGGAAGTTTTGGGAGTCAAACGTATGGAATTATACAAATCACAGCAACTGGCATCACCCAGAGGGACAATCCCAGTCCCAGACAATTCCTCTGCAATCCACTCTGGGGGAGAACACCCTGTGTCTGCCAGGAGCTCTGACTCTGTTTCTCCTACCAGCTCAGTTGGCCTTTAAGAACTTGAAATAACTTTGAAGCAAAATAAATCACCTTTTTCTTCTGGTTTTCTTTTTTTTTTTTTTTTCCCTTTCAGATGCTGGACTTGCCTCTGTGGATGTGTGCTGAGCTCTCACTGCAGGGGACTGTCTGGCCTGAATGGCTGTGAGTTTGTGCTCTTCTCACTGGGGAAGCAGAAATAATTATTAATTAGACTGCAGAAATGTTTTCTGAAACCTTTCCCCTTTCCTGCCCTTTGCTGGTAGATCTTCTCTTTCTGCCTTTGAATTTCAGCTGCTCCCTGATGTCATTTCCCCTGCCTGAATTCCTTGCTGCTCCTAGCTGGGAAAAACTGGGGTAACTTAGGGGGGGACAGAGGTGAGACTTTCAGCTGTATGTTTCTAAAAGTTCTAATTATTCTGAAATTATTTCTGATCCCCCAGTGAGAAGAGCACGAACTCACGGCCATGCAGGCCTGACAGTCAGTCCCCTGCAGCAAGGGGCTGTGAGTTCGTGCTCTTCTCACTGGGGAATCAGATAATTTCAGAATTAAAGGGGAAAGGTTTCTGAACCACAGGGCTGCTTCACTTGGTTCTCAAAATTCATTGCTTGGTTTTTCTAATTTGTAAAAAGGGATAAGGTCACAAGGAACTCAAGGAGTTGCTTCAGGGAAAGCAACAGGGGTTAAAAAAAAGGACAGACACCAAGTGAAAAAGTGAAACCAATGAGATAAAAAAAAAAAAGGAGCAAGGCAAAATGGAGAAGTCAAAGCTCAACTTCCCACTAAACCAAGTTTAGCTGTTAGGAAAAGAGGGATCTTAAGTGAAGACAGCTGCAGAGTTCAGTGGCCCCATGAAGCAGAAGGCTCCCAGGGATGGCAAGAAGCAGAGCACAGAGCAGCCCTGATACAGCCTGAGAACTGAAATTCAGCCTCTTCCCTCACACTGCAGCCAGCAGCTTCTCACCCTGCACAGCACAACCTGGGCACTAGGGAAAGACACCTTAAAAAATCATTAAGAAGATTTTTTGTTTTTTAACCCCAAACATGCCGACCTTTTTCTTTTACAAGTAGAAAGATTATTTGGAAAAAAAATCCTAAAATATTTGAAATCTTTTTCCCCTCCAGCGTGGTGGATCTCTAAGTCAGTGCACGTCTGTTTTATTAAGCCAGTCAATAATTTATTTGTCAATACTGGAAAATACAGTTCAGCTCTGACTAATTTGTGCTTGAGGAAACTGTTGAAGCAGAAAATGAAATGAAAAGATTGTACCTGTGATACCACAGGAGAACTGTCCCTGATCCTGGAACAGTTCTATGCCAATACATTAGAATATTTATCAAGGTGGCAAAAATGCAAATAGTGAGGATGCCTGTTTCACATGGGAAAATGAAATGGATTTACAAATCAGATCTGAGAGCACTGAAAAAGCCTGAAATCTTTCTCATGACCTTCCCAGATGTACCAAGAGACTGATGGAGACTGTGCCATAAATTTTAGATCATTTAATGAAGGCTTTTCTCAGGAGCACGGGGAAAGATGGTGTAAGACTATACAATTTAATAAAGCATGGAAAAGATCAGAGATAGAGAAGAAAAGGACCATGTCCAAGGGAGCAGTACGTTCAGCTGAAGAGAGTGAGTCCTCAGGAACCCTGGTGAAATTAATTTAGAAAAAATTAGTGCTGGCATTGGGAAGAGCAAATAAAAATGAAAAGGCTGGAAAGAGATTTCAACAGAAACTTTTTTTTAAAAAAAGACTGTTTCTTCTTGCTAATGTAAAAAAGCTTTTCAATGCAAGCACATTATGTCATTTTAGGACAGAGTCCCTTTCATAAACTGAACATATTCCACAGTATGTTTGCAAAAAAAGGTTGCATAATTATTTCTCCAAAGAATAAGAAATAAGCAGAAGTTTCTGCTGTGTGAAAAAAATGGAAAATGCAAGGAAATAAGAACTTTTCATAGAAAGCTTTGTATGACTCCACAGGAGACTGAGAAGCAAAAAATTCTACCTTTTTCAGGCAGTAAGACATCTTTTCAAGTCTTGGTTGGCATTTTAAGTACCCTACAGAGCACAGATGCAATTTATAGAAGTTTGTTTGTATCTCTACTAGATTTCTTCTTTTATGAATGCAGAAAGTACATGCAAGCACCCTTAAATCTTCTCAAAAACAACCCTGGCTTGTAGGACAGCACCTCTGTAGCAAAGCAAACATTGTGTGAGCCTAACTTGTCAGACTGTGAGCCTGTATTTTTTGGAATGAAAGGAACCAGGTTTTACTGCTTTTGACTGAGGGGGGTTTGTTGTACTGATGTGGATGAGGAGCTGGGGGTAGATTAAACTCTTGCAATAAACCAGCAAGTGACCCTTCATCTCAAACCACACCAGAGCTTTTAAAATAACTTCATAATCCATCAGCTTGACTAGAACTTCAACAGAGAAAGCTCATGACAGCTTGAATGTCCAGCAGTCCTACTTCTGGAATAGCTTCCAGTGTCCCACTTGGAGGCCCACTTGGAGTGGTAAAGCAGGACTTTGAGTCTAGACAGAAATAAAGAGATTGTTATGTCAGTGTTTGTGAAGGGATATCCCTAATGGCACCTCTTTAGTGTGCATTAAATCCACGTGTACCTGTCTCCTCCTCAGCCTGGCAAAGCTCCTGGTCCCTGCCACTGCTCCCCCCTGGAGAGGCACCAGAAGGGCAGAAGGGCAGCCTCTGCTCTTCCCAGCCTTTTGCCCTGTGTACTGAGGTGCTGTTCTGTTCACAAAACTGCTCTCTGAATACATTTCCTAAACTCTCCCAACTTTTCTAACACTCAGATCAACTCTAATCTATACAGAAATACAGCCTGCCACCATTATCTTCCTCTCCCATCTCTCCAAGTCAACAGCTCTACTAAATCCTTTCCTCTGCTTATTCCTTTTTTTTTTCCTGGGCAATAATAATCTAGGTCTCCTCTTCAATGTATTTCTCAGGTCTCTCAGGTGTCCCTTTCACTCTGCTGGGTCACTTGTCTCAACAGCCTCTGCCATGCTGCCAGACTCTGCCAGCAGCACATCCAAGCCCTGCCCTGAGCTAATCCTGTGAGCAGCACACAGATGGGGCTAACACAGCTCCAGGCTGAGAATCTGTGCTCTCACTCCCTGGATGCAGGCTCATCACACACCTCTGCTGCTTTGGCAAGCACTGGCACTGTTATTCCTGGGAACAGGCAGATACTGGATATTTTTTAATTGCTATTGTTGCAGTTGCTGAGGGGGTTCACTCCCTTCCACTCACTGTTTTCCTTGTATCTGGTGTCAGTTGAACAGGCTGACAAATCTGATGCTTCTTCCTCATCCATTCCATTTCCAGTGTCTCTCTTCAGTTGAATGTGTCCTTTCAGGCTCCTGTCTTCATCAGCCTGTCAGTTCCTGGCATCATCTCACGGCATCCTAAAGGCTTAGCCCCTTGCTGCTGAGAATAAAAGAAGTTTCTCTTTAATTTTATCAAAGAAATTATAAGTAATTCATAACTAAGATAATAAAAAACTTCAAGAAACATTTCTCCTCAAAGAACACAACAGGTTTGACAAATATTCTCAGTTTAGGGGAATGAGTGTGGTTATTTTTTCTGTTCTCTGATAAATTCATTTGCCAGGAATATTTTTGTGATCAGGGGAACCATGCAATTCTGTTGCTGGAAATAAGCCCAGGCAGGCTGAGGGACAGCAGGGCTCATCAGCCTGTCAGTTCCTGGCATCATCTCACTGCATCCTAAAGGCTTAGCCCCTTGCTGCTGAGAATAAAAGAAGTTTC